>VZUI01050459.1:0-52996 GCA_013401135.1 Cettia cetti
GGGGGGGGGGGGGGGGGGGGGGGGGTGATTTAAAAACAACAAATTCTATATTAAAACAAATTATCTCATTGCTTTTACTAAATCAACTTTTTACTAAATCATAAGATTACACGTGGAAAATGTTGGAGGGCTTCTCCTTCTGTTAAAAAATTCCAGCTTTTTCTTTCCTCAGGAAGGACTGTGCTTTGCCTTCAGAAGTGGTATTTTTTAGAACTCAGAGCTGAATTCTCTCCCTGCGGGGTTTGGCACGGGGAGCAGGTGCTCACATCTGCAGGAGGAACAGGCTTTCTGCAGCGCACCGAGGCTCCCGTCTCCAGGCTCGGGGAGGCGGCACGGCCGCCTTGGGATGTGACACGCATCCCAACAGCCTTGGAGCCGCTCTGAATGAAGCTGTTTGTTCCCGGCTCCGCAGGACAGCCCTGCCAAGGGGAGCAGCGAGAGCTCAGCGTGCCGAGCAGGAGTGCACCTGCTAACCATGAAGCCGGCTGTCGACGGCTGGGGACTGCGAGTAGATTTGATGCGCATCTGCGAGGGCTGGGCACAGTGGTTCTGCTCGCCATGCCCTGGCCCTGCACAGCCCACTGCAGCTCCACGGGAAGAAGCAGCTCTCCGGCAAGGTCTCTCCATCCTACTGACCATGGGATGGCAGCATGAAAGAGAGTGAAAAAATTTCCTTGTACAAACTGGGCAGGAGTTTGGAAGTGTCTGGTGAAAATGAAAAAAGAAACCCAATGAAAAAGGTTTAATAAGCACTTCGGGCTCTATCTGGAATTGGTGGCAGATTGCCCCAGCAAAGCCAGTCACCAGCCTTACTGCTGACAAGAACAGCTTCCGAGCATTTAACATGTTTAGCAGATTTTCAGTTAACTCAAGCAGAGGAGGCAACTGTGAAACTCTCACAGATACTTGAACAATAATGCCTTCACATAAATATCAAGCCACTGAAAGATGTTTTCAAGTAGAACGCATGCGGGGGGGGAGGGGTGGGGGGAAATGAAAAAAAAACACAGGAGACCTTCTTCTAAGTCAGAAATTTAAAAAAAATCTGGTAAGAGATAGAATAGACCAAACAGAGATGCATGGCAGGGAAACAGGCCTGGAAGCAGCCTAGATGCAGCAATGAAATCACACAGTGAGGGAAGCTGCAAGGGAGATTTTGTGGCCTTACCACTGACCATTTAAGCATTTGTCTCCCAGTCATAAATCCACATAACACAACTCACCATTTCCAGAATAGACAGCTGAGCTCTCTGCCACAGAGCTGCAGAAAATCTGGAGCCACAGAAGGAGATCCATGATAGGCAAAATGATGGTGCTGAAAGGATCTTTTTTACCTAGTCTGTGAGAAAGCCTGACAGCAGAGATAAGGGCTGGAGACCCCTGACTGCTTCCCTTATTCAGGCACTTGGAAGTGCTGCCCAGGGCAATGGCTGCAGTCCACCCATCCTTTCATCCCCTCTAGCCTGTTGAATTTGCTCCAGGGTTCATCAGCTTGTCAACAGGCCAGAGAGGGCAAGGCAGTGAAGGGAGGAAAGACAAACAGGGATGCATTACATAATCACAGAATTTTCCAGGTTGGAAGAGACCCCAAGAAAAATTCTCATTCACCTTTGGAAATAGCAGTCTAGAGTGCCTTCAAGGTCATTGAGTCCAACCCATGCCCTAACACCTCAACTAGACCATGGCACCAAGTGCCACATCCAGTCTTTTTTTAAACACATCCAGGGATGGTGACTCTACCACCTCCCCAGGCAGGCCATTCCAGTACTTTATCACTCCTTCTGTAAAAAACTTTTTTCTATTATCCAACCTGTATTTCCCTTGACACAGCTTGAGACTGTGTCCTCTCATTCTGTCCGTTATTATTATGTGATGTGGAAGAGACCTGACTGCTTATTTGGTCTCTACTGAAAACCTTGGTGTGTTGGGGTTTCTCACTCTCACAGTCAGATTTACTAGCTTTGTTACTAACCTACAAAATCCATCTGTCCTGGCGAAAGAACAAAAGAGACCTCTGAAGTGGGAACACATGGCAATGGTAACATCATCATAATAGATATTTAATAACACCTGCATAAAGCAGCAATCATGAAGAAGATCAGGACCAGCAAAATAACCTGCAGATTCTGCAGTTAGGTGAACACCTGGAGCCTTCTTTTCATATTTCATCCATACCCTGCTGGTCTTGTAGCATGGTTTTGGATTTATATGGTGCAATGGTTTAAATGTTGTCTTAATTTGAAGCCAGGTGTAGAGGTACTTTCAGTCTATAGAAGAAAAATTGAATGCCCCTTCACAAGAAACTGGTGTGTAAAAAAGATGGGCAGCATTGGTACCATTTTGTCTGGTCACCCAGGTCTTGCAAAGCCTAGTCTCAGTAAAAATCCCTGGATAATGATTATCTACTGTCTCTCAACTGCAGGAACACTGAAGCAGAGTGGGATCATAGACACAGCTTTGTTCATAACCTGACTTAGTGCAGGCACCTGTGTGCAGGACACATCTCTGGGGCAGCATGCACTGCACAACAGGGCACAGTCAGAATTTCAGGAAAAAAGATTTCTTTCCTGGTAGCTATCAGCCTACATGCCTAGTTCTGAAAATGTATACCTTCTCTACTAAATTTGGCTGGCAGTCTTTCAGACTGCTTCTTTTCTTTCTCTTTTCTACCATCACAAGCATAGGCAGTTGTCTGCCCCTAAAGAAAGTCTGTAATGGTATTGCAACTTAAAATTTTACAATAATAGGCATGAAGCATGGTAGCTTTACATCACTTCTTTCCTAAATCAGGGCAAAATTGTAACTAATTCCATTTCAAGCATTTAGCTAAACAGACAGCAATGAGATTTAATTTAATTCAGAAAACAAGTTCTCACTAATTCTTATAAATATTTTCATGATTATCATTTTCACAAAAGCACAGGTCATGACTGACAGAGATGATGTGGCTTTCATCAGCTTACTGCAGTGTCAAAACTTAGGCACCTAATCTACTGAGTAACTCAGAAAGAGGCATTAACTTCCCACAGATCCAACACAGCCAGGTGAGACAGCAACTGATTAGTGACCAGAGAGCATTTCACTCCTCAGAAAGATGATCCACTCAAAAGCCCTACATGCAAAGCTGAAAGATGCATGGTTCTAGCTAACAAAAAAGGCTGAGGAAGGGGTGTTTTTGAGTACTTCTTCTCCGGAGCTCAAACCTCTAATTTGTAGATCCTGTCTGCATTTCTCAGAAGAAAGCAGCAATTCAGTAGGAATTATTTTAAAGAGGAGCAGGGGTGGTGATGATTATGTCCATCTCAGCTTGAAGCCATTCAGCAGTGCACCTCCCATCTGTTAGCAAAGTACCTTGAGCAAAAAGCACACAAAAACAGATGTGCTGATCCTTCATCTTTCCTCCCTGGGCTGGGCTGGGTGGTTGTTAAATTATCACTGTGAAGGGGAAAAGTAGAGGGCAGAGGTGGTCCACGGGCACCAGCTGAAGTTATGCTTTGAACTGATTTGTAGGATGAAAATCCCAGGGTGTACTGGGCTATGTCGAGATTGTGAATGCTCTGTTCTCAGCATTCTTTCACTCTTCTTTCCATCCCTGCAGCCTCAAGGCAACTTATGAAACAAGAGATGGTAGATATTTAATAACACCTGCATAAAGCAGCAATAAAAAATGCATCTTGTGTTGTTTGGGATGAATGGAATATCAAAACATGTAATACCAACCTTTACAATCCGACTTGTTGCAGGATTTCCTCCATCCGTTCTTTAAAGTGCCTGTGCTTGGTTTTCCTTCTTTTTAAGCATTTTACACAAAGTTGACCTGTGCTTCTTCCTTTCACCAAAGATACAACTTTTCTTGGTTACTAGAACAATTCTGTACTTTTTTAAGAAGGAGAAAAAGAGGTTTCTGGTGTCACCAGTAATATTCCAGTAAGCCACGAGAGGGCAGGTTGTGCTCTCAATACAGCTGCAGATTTTTATAAGCAGCTGTTAAATCGACTCAGAGTTTTAAAGCCCTAATTACCAAACTAAGCTCCAGCTAGTAAAAAGGAGAACGCATGGGTCTTTCACCCTAGTACCTGTTATGCACATAGCATCAGTCGAATGACCTCATTGCTTTTCTTCTGGAAAGGAAATACCTTTCAACTCAGTTTACATGTGAGATGAGAACAGCTCTCCTTTGCTTTACCCACAGGATCCTAGGCAAAATCTGTTCTAAATGTAGCTGCTGTGCTACATATTTTACATTTCTTCCTCTCTTTCCTTCCTCTACCCCACTGCCACTGTTACTTGCCCATAACCAGGGCAGCTTGCAAAGCAAATCATTGGGACAGCAGAATCTAAACCTCCAAGATGATGAAGCTAGCTGGGCACCCTGTGACCCCAAGAAAAATTCTCATTCACTCTTGGAAATAGCAGTCTAGAGTGCCTCCTGAATTTTGGCATCCAAATCCCACGAAGGACAAAAATGTGTCAATCTCCATCTAACAGCAGCTCTCTAAATTAGTGTTTAATATGAACTGGTGCGTGTTCTAGGTTGTTCAGCCTGGAGAAGAGAAGGCTCCCCCTTGTCAATACACAAATGGGGCTTAAAAGAAAGGTGGGGAAAAAATTTTTAGTGGGCTGTTGTAATAGGACAAGGGGCAATAGTTTCAAACTAAAAGAGGGTAGATTTAGACTGGACATAAGGAATAAATTTATTACAATAAGGATGGTGAAACACTGTCACAGGTTGTCCAGAGAAGTGATAGATGCCCCATCCCTGCAAACATTCAAGGTCAGGTTGAGCAGGGCTCTGAGCAACCAGATCTAAAGATGTTCCTGCTCATTGCAGAAGAGCTGGACCTGAAGTCTTCTGTGATTCTGTATGAAGACCCATAGTCTTGCGGTGCTGGAAAACAGCTGAAAACTCCTTGAGAAAGGCACATGAAGATCTCAGACATAGCTACCTTCTGACACGGATCAGGGTCAGCTAATGCGACCCACGTGTAAGCTAGATCTCTGAAGGACTCATCTGTTGTTTTCAGCGCCAGATAATACTGGTCCCTAAATAACAAGGCCCCCAAAAGCCAGCCTGAGTTGGGAACTAAGGTACCGAACCAAGCTGCTGTACAAGAAGTTCTTCAACCGTTGACATCTTGGGCATAATCCAGGAACAAGTGCACTGGGATCCCCCAAAGGCACCACAAAACAGCAGAAATGGCAGCAGACTGCTGCCCATCTGGTGGAGCAAGGGCTATCTGAGTGTGTGGTGAGCAAATCACAACTTTGACCCAAAAAGTCTGCATTTTAGAGGTAGGTTTCATGAGTTACACATATTCAAAGCTAAGTATATGTGAAAACCATCCTCTTTCTAGTCCACATAGGTGGTATTGAGCAGGCCTAGAAGAAATGCCAGAAACTGTTACTAATAGATTTTTTTATTATTATTCAAGGCTACAAAAGCAAAGGCTTTATAAGACTTGAGATGCCGCAACACACAAAGTCTGAATACTCCATTAATGTAATAGATCAAGCACCAAAGCTGACAGGATCTGTTCAGGATGTCATTTGCTATGTAAAAAGCCTCCAAAATGTTCCAAGATAACACAGGAGAACCACACAAATAGGCTTCAAATCTCTGTCTAAATGAAGAAATATATAGGGAATGTATAAAGAAACGTTTAGAACAGGGTCTAGCAACTGCCACATCCAAACCTGATTCCTCATCTGCACACCTGAGTAATGCAAGCTATCTTAGTATTGTTACCTTGAGTCCTGCATCCTAGACTTTGGAAATTTGGAAATTTAAGTCTAGATTCATAGAACAGCGCATCAGAGACAAAAAAGTTAAGTCCCACTTTCAACTCCTGTCCAAGGTCCCTAACACAGAGATAAAACACAACTGTATATCTAGGGGTCAGAGGACTCCTAATCTTAAATTTTAGGAGTTGGAATTTGGGAGTTTACCTATTGCTATCATCAACTTTATTGGAAATAACATTCAGAATTGATCATGTTTCTGAAGTAAACTGTAACCAAGGAGCTCCTATGGCATTTTGTCAAACAGCATGAAACATTTTGAACCTTAAAATAAGACTATGTTATTCAGAATATTTATTGATAATGGTAAAATAATGTATTATTCAAATATACATGTAGAATTAATAACTTTCATCTTAATGCTGCTAAATGAAACCAAGAACATATTGAGGTGAAAAATTATCTTGGTTATTCGAGTTGGTTTTCTCCTATTTGGTTTCTCAGCTGTCTTGATCTAAATCTATAGAGGATGATTTACATGTGTCACACACTCCAGATAACTTTTAGTAATGGGAAAAAACTAGCCTGACTTGGGCCTTGCTTTTATGTACCCAGAGACTTCACACATTACAATTCACAAGATAACGGGAAAAACCTGAATTTAGTCAGCTGCCAAAGGAGTGTGTGATAAAGTCTCAGCTAAGATACCAGTAAGGCAATCAAGGTCGCTTCCTACAAGAGCAAGAAAAGAAAGAAAGTGAGGACTCTAGGCCTCTCCCATGTACTTTTTGGGGCTGAAGCTCACATTCATCAGTGGTTCAAAACCTCTTCTGTGCCTTCGGTGCTGGAAAAGTACAAGAAGCAGAACAAGCACGGCCAGAGCTATAAGTGCTCCTCCAATTGTGGATCCAACCATGACCGTCCATGCTTGGGTTTCTTCAAGGGAACCTGAAAATATTAAACAACTGAAGTGAGGCTAGCCCATAAGTCAATTTGGCAAATTACACAGAAGACATAATGTTTTCTACATGCTGCTAATTGCTATTACTTGTGCAGCTTAGTGACCTACTGGCCACAGGCAAAATTCATAGCACACCACATAACTGAGACACATACCAGAGCTGGAGATGCTTCCTGCCAGAGAAGTCTGCAGCTGAATTTAAACTTCAACAATTCATACAAATTAAAATGTTGGGAATGGGAAAGATTAACACTGACAAGACAAAAAGACCATTCTTTCATCTAAATGGGCCCAAATTATGAATGATCTAAGCAATTCTTTCTACATAGACATTCCAAGACAGCTGCTTCCAAACTATTTTGGTCAACAGAAAATCCTCAAATTTTCCTAAAGACCACAAAGCAGCCTATTGTCAAGCTTTTAACAGAAAACTCTACTTAGTGTGGTTTTGCTGACCAGCTCCAGATCCCATCTGCTGATTTTGAACCACTTCTGAAGAACCACTATCTTCAAAGATAATAATGCTTATTCCTATAATAACATTGCTCCACTTAACTGAATTTTTGTGTTTTCATCTGTGCTTTCAGAAGCAAAATTTCCCTGCTCTCCTTTTCTGAAGACTATACATATACTGAGATGGAATAATCACATTTGACTGAACAATCACCGAAAAAACTCTCAAAAGAACTATATATATTTAAAAGTCATCTAGACATATGGGTTAGAGGAGAGATGGCTAAGGGAGATGTCACACTGACTGTAAAAGGAACTATAAGTCTCATGCCCTGTCGCAACGGACACAAACAGAAGAGACGCAGGCTCCTTTAGAAAGTGGTCAGTGGGTTCTCTTTCATTGTGGGATGAGCTCCTCTCTATGCAGAATGTCAGAGGCCAGTTTGATTGGTAACACAAAGGTAAACTTTTCAATCAATTGGTCATCCCAGAGGGACATCAGAAGAAGGTCCCTCCTATAAGAAAGAATGCAAACATCCTTATATTTACAAAACATTGTTCTTCTGTTTACCAGAAGAACGCCTGGGAAAGGACCCTTCCAAAACTAAAACATCTAGGCATGAAACTCAGGACTACAGTGTCCCAAAAAGGTTGAGTGCAATCATTCCAAAAATTATTAAAGTCACAAAACAAATTGTTTACTGCTTTACCACCTTTCAAGTAAGAACCAGCAATGTATTAATACATATTTATTTCTATGTGATGTATTTCTATTTATATCAATATATGTTTATTTCTAATGTGATGACCTCAAGTACAATTAGCAAGTTATTCTTTTAGCTGAAAGAGAAAGGTTTGCATGTAAAAGCTGTGTTTGCTGTAAGAGCTGAACACAGACCATGCAGGCAGGTAAAGACACACTTCACAGAGAGCAAACAATTTATTTAGGTGTGAGTCAGAAGCAATAGAATCACAAGCTACCTGTGTTCCTCTCTGGGTGCCTCATGCCAAAGGGGCATCCACATTTGCAAAGCAGGAGAGGAGGACAGTAATCCAAAGGGAGGAAAACTTTAACTCCATGAAGTTTAAATTTTCAGGGAAAATTCTGGGGATGTCCCTGAGAAAAGCACTGCAGAAGTAGCTAGCATGCCTCCACAAATCAGGGCTCCCTTGCATGATTGCAACCTGAGGACAAGGGTTTCAATATTTTGCGTTCTATAGACCTTTAAACAGTCTCCACAGATTAAAACCAGAGATGTATGGTAAGCACTTAGAAGAAATTCCCACCCACACAGGTTAGATAAGCACCTTATGCCTCTCAAAGTAATACAGAAATGGAGAAAGAAACTACTCAGATTTAATCTTTGGAAAAGCAGCTGAAGCATGGTTCTCATGCAGTTCTCACTCTTCTGCCTTTTACAAATATCTTAATATCTTGTTGCAAAATTTGGATTTTGTGCATAAAAGCTTTGCTTTCTTGCCATTTTGTTGTTGTCTGATTTGTGTCAAAGGTAATTTCAAATGAATAGACAAACACTAAGGCACATCCCAGCTATGGACATGGAAAATCTTTAAAATTGGGGATTAACAACTGAAGACACCCAGGTACATCTCTCCAAATATTAATACTGGGAAGTAAGCAGGTGAGTAGATCTGTGCATTTTGTGAAAGGTTCCTTATCTTATATATGCCTGTGCCATGGAAAATGTGAGCTGTCTCATCACTTGGTCAGGAGGAGCATCCTGGGACACACCTGGGAGGTCGATGGCATAGGTGTAGCCAAGCTGCTCCGCGGTTTGGAAGAGCTCCTCGTTGGTCACCGGGGGGAAGAAAGGGACCATGTTGTACAGCCGGTTGTGCCCGATGGGGGCCAGCTCCTCAGGCCAAGCATTGCCAGGAGGCTTGAAACGCTTCATCCACTCATCAAAGATGGCATCAGTGAAGGAGTGAAGAACCTGCAAATCCAGGCATGGACATGCACACTTATTAAGCTCTTTCAGAAATCAACCCCCTTTAAAACACTCAACAAACACAGGAGGAGGTTGGAGCTTTTTGAAGAGAGAGAAGAGGGTAATCTAATTTAGATGGATGGGATTTACACACTGGGAAATCAGGAAAGTTCATGAGAAGACTAAACTGATCTTCCACGTCGCACATTTTCTTTATTCACCCTTGTTGCTGCTTGCTCGCAGTAAGAACTTTCTCCAGCCACTTTAACATCAGCTGACATCAAATGGGCAGGTGAATCATTGCAGGTGAGGAGCCACTGAGCTCATTCAGGAGAATGTGCCTTTCAAAATTATTTTACTCTTTCTCGTCTCTGAACAAGTACAGAAATTTGACTCCATCCATGCTCATTTTAGAGCAAGTGCCACCAGCTCCATGCTCCAGGTGCCTATGACTTTGATCAGGTGAGTTTATAGATCTAAAATTAATGCAGGAAAGTGGTTTCAGCTAGCTATTATAAATTTCTGAAACTAATTTCTGATGGACTCATGTTTTTTAATTACAATCCTGGAAAAAACATGGAAAATATCCTATATAAAATAATCTTTTGTACAAAATTATAGCACAATAAAATGAATTTCACTGTGTAAGAAAAAAAAAAAAACTAATGCAGGAATAAAAGAATTATTAGGGAAACAATCTGAAGGACCACTACATCAGTATTTGAACTAATTTCTTAAAAAAAAAAAAGGTTGAAAACTTAAAACAAAGGTAAGAAAGAAATTTATCTACATTATATATATATAAATGTACATACATATATAATGTAAACACTGTGTTTTAATCTAACAAAGAGGAGAATAAATTTGAACGAATTTACTAGGGGAGAAAGATGTATAAGCAGAGTCAGCTACTGGCTTTTTAATTACACAATGCTGTTTGTGCTGCTCATGGCAATGCAGCACTGTTCCGATGCACCAGTGAAATCATATTCTTTCTATTTCCTAAGACACCCTGACATTATATGGACTTCCTTTTAGCTTGTAAATTTTGAAACAAAGAAACAAACCACCCAATCTACCGCTTTAAAATTAGTACCCCACTTTCACCTTACCTTGTTGCTGTAAAATTGTGTGATATAAGCCATTAGATTTAGATACCACCTAATGAAATGATTCAAGGAAGCATGACTTGGAATAGCAGCTCTTCTCCCTTTGTATTTTACAAATCACCCTGGGATCTTTCTCCTTTTTATTTAACATTTATGCAGGTGTGGCAGTGTTCAAGAAAAGATAAAGGATTCCTCCTTTTCAATTTAAATAATTATTTCTTATGGAATTCACTTTGTTCACATTGTTCTGCAAATCTCTTGTGAGAAAGGTGCCTTTGAGCCTCATCCATTGTCAGTCACTGGGGGTAAAAGACATACCACAAAGATGGGATCATTGGCAGCTGCGTGAGGGAGAGCACTGGTCCCATTCAGGAAAGAGTGGACCAAATTATGAAGGCTCATCATCGGCGAGTCAAGGGCTCCGTCTGGTTTGTCAAAGCCCTCCAGTGCGTTCCTGCGGAGGGTAAAAGCACCATCAAGAAACCACGCTTTGCTGACAAACGTGCTCATAAGGAAAACCAGTGGCCCAGTCAGCTCTGGAGGAGCCGAAGGACAAACCTGAAACTGAAGCTGGAGTTGCGGAAAAAGGGGGGTCTGTCGAACTCCTGCAGGGAAAGGCACCTCCTGACATCTTCCACGGTGGGCAGCTGCTCGCTGGAGCCGCGGGGCGGCCTCCGCCGCAGCGGCCCTTCATCAGTCCCGTTGCACAGCGTGACCAGGCGGTTGTAGTCATCCAAACTGAGCATGGAACAGAGAGAAGCACAAGTCAGAAGAAGGTGAGCACTTTTGTTGGCTTTTTCTCATGCAGTATAAAGGGACCTTGACTATACATGTGAGAGAGCAAATGTTTGGGATGGACACATCCTGGGGTAGCTCAGTTCACCTCCCACAGCCTGAGAGATGAATTTATTGCGGAACTGTCACCATGACGTGGCTTTCTGTGGCCCTGCATCCCCTGTGGACCATCAGTCATTTAGGCCAAGAGTTACCAGGTTCACTGTCCACAGAGAGAGGATGCTTTAGAAAAGGCAAACACAATTCCCATTGTGCTTTCTCCCCTCCCAAGAGCTTTGGAAGAAGTTTTTGTCAGGTAATACTGAGTTTTCAATTTTGAATTGACAAACTTTCACTCCTGAGTAAGGACTATTTTTTAAACTCTTAACAAAAAGGGAAAAAATTAAGGGAAATGTGAGCTGAGAAAATGCAAGAAATGACAGAAAACAGGTTTTCACTTGCCATGCCTCATCTCCTTTAGAAGAAAAGCAAGAGCAATGCATTACATTCTCTTTTTTTCAGGGCCTTCAAGAACAACCTGCTGTTGCAGGGGTTACCCAGTAACTAATGGGGTGCAAATCCTTTATATCAGGAAGAGAAAGAGAGAAGGAGAAGGAGAAAAACAGTGCAACACTTGTGAAACAAAAAAATCTGTTCTATTCAGTGTGAAATGAAACAGCATTTTCAGAAACTTTTGAAGCAAACAAAAGCTCTTCTCAGTTTAACCTTGGTGAGGAAAAAGTTTAGTCACTTCCATTTTCAAGAAAAAAATCAAAGCTGTTTTTATCTTTGAGGAAAAAGTAGGGGCAAGACTTAAAGCCAACTGGTGCCTAAAGCTGGAATTTCAAATATCTCTTTAGGTATCCAGAAAAAGAGGCTCTTTTGAAAAACCCTGAGCTTTCAGTACCTCGGTCTGACTAACTGCACATGGCCCCTGAGCTGAGAGAAGAGTGATCTATGGGTATTGAAACCAACAGCATTTTATGTCACAGCACCCTGATCCCACATCTGAATCCCATGTCAAAGCCCTGCTCTCACACGAGTCAGCACATTCCCACAGGGAGCTGGCAGCAAGCTCCTGGCTGGTCCTGTGCTGTTTTTCATGTGGAATCTCAGATATTTCAAAGTCAATCCCCAAACTGCATTAAATATATCAGGGCTAAAGTCTCATCCAAAACAAGGTAGCAGATTTTCCAGGCTATGTCTAGCTTCCTCTATGCCAAAACAATTTTCTTTTTCTGCTGCTGAGATCAGTTGGGTATATGTTATAGAGAACCAGCACACAGGCATTTCTTTTTTAGAAAGATACTTGCCAATAGGGAAGCTCTTCCGACTTTTGGCATCCATAAATTAGCTAAATCAACTAAAATCCTGTACTAGAGGAGTCATCTTTAAAAAACACTTTCACAATACGAGAAAGTTTACACAGAACCATCTACACATAAACTGATGGCAATTTCCAGTTTTAAAGAAGATGTCTTGGCTCCTTTCCTGCCACTCACTCACACTGAGAGACCAGCCCATGCTGTCAATGCTGAATGACAGCAAGGCTTTGTCTATGTGTTGGCATCCCCTGGATACTCTCCTACCTGTTACAAACTACTTGCCACCGGGAGAACCTGGAGCTCAGGTTGATCAAGCCGGGGTCATCGGGCCGTGCTGCTCCAAAGAGCTGGTCCGTGCAGATGTCACACTCATTCCTGCCCGTGGCGAAGTTCCAGTATGGCAGCGCAAAGGACTCATTACCCATCAGGTGCTGCAATGGATAGAAATGCATTAGTTGGGAATCAGCTCCAAAGGAAAGAGAAAGAAAGGGGCTCCTTCAGGCTGTTTGACTGTATATTTCACTGAATATTCAGCTTTTTGTTCTGCATTTCAACTACCTGCATTTCACAGTGCCGTTCCAACTCCTTCCAGAAGATTGTGGCATTAAATCAGTCTAAGCAAAGACATTGTCACTAGTTTCCCTACTGTGGGACTGCACTTCTTTTGGCCATGTTAGGCTTTCTGCCAACTCAGAGACCAGGCAGGAGAGCAGGAGCAGAGAGGAATTGAGCCTTAAGCAAGTAAGAGGCTTTGAGTGATATAAGTGGGTAATGGGTAAAATTGTGCATGTGGTTGGCTTTCGTTCCAGAAAACTGGCCCTGGGGAGGAATCAGAACTTGTGTTAATAAGGGAGTACAGTGAATTTGATTGTGCTTGCTTGCCAGATACAATTTCACACAGGCAAGATCCTGCAGATATTTTGATAAGCAACCATTTTCATTAGAGATCTGTAAGGCTGAAACACAGCAACATTGCCAATATAGAAGTCATGCAAATGGAAATGAGTCTATGCTTCTGCAACCGACCCTCAGGCATGTTAACATATATTTATTTAAGGGCATATTGCTAAATATATGTATGTATTAAATATATAATATATCATATTTAAAGGGACTAATATTTAGAGCTGGTTTCATAGGAACAGTATCTTCAACATCAGCCAACAATATTAACAAATTTTACATGAAGGCATTTTTTCAATAATAAATACTGTTACTTCACATCTTCTATCCTCTGTTGTGGAGATGAAGAGAAAAAATCTCCATGGTAACCTTCACTTCACTGTTCTTGGTGAGAAACCATTCAGTCCTCAGCACTCAGAAAGCACTAATTTCACTTAAAACAAAAAAATGATCAAAAACCAAATACTCCTGGGAATCTGGGTGAGAAACTATCCTAGGAGGTAGCTTACCCTTGACTGGCTCAACAAAGTGACAGAGCAAAAGGGAGAAGCTGTGCAAGGAAAAGGAAAGGCTGTTCAACTAACCTGCAGTTCCCTCTCCAGCCACAGCAAGTGGTACCTATGCCAAGTAACGAAGGCAGGTCCTTGGTGGGAGAAGTCAATACCTTTGAAGGGACGGCCAGGACCTACAAAGGGAAGATAAAACAAGCATTTAGGCATCAAATGAGGTTGGTGAGAAAGACAGCACCTCCTTTTATTGCCTGGACTGGAGGCGAACAAGAACCTTCAGCTCTACATCTTTGAAAAGACTGCACACATCAGAAGCTACATCACTTCCTTGAGATAAGCAAAACAAACTCCTCTGTGAATATTTGCTTCAATTCTTATCAAAACTTCACGTTCCCTAAAAAGCTGTATATTGTGAAGATTTCTTTTCACTTCAGTGGATTTTGGTCTTAAAAAGCCATTTTACTTTCTAAAACCCTCTTTGTTAATATGTGCATTATCTCATTCTCTTGCTCAGCTGCAAGACTTAGACCACGTATCTATCAAGAGAACCTCAGCATTTTGCATGCCAATAGTAATCCAGGATCCTTTGCCAACTTTCTTCAAATTGTGCTTGTTATTTCTCGTATTGTGCTGTTCCTGGGTGAGAGGTGAGAGCCTTCAAACCACACATGGATTTGTTTATAGCTGTAGAAACCTTCAACCCACATATGCTTTTATTTACTATTGCAGCAGCACTAGAAGTTTCCCCTTTCCCTTTCCACGTGACTGTCCTGTCCTCTGAAGAACCTTTGCTCTTGCTAGGCCAGAGGCTGCTTCCTTCAGCCCTGCAAAATGCAACTGTGTCAGAGGGGCAAACTGAGTGATACCCACTGCAGAGCAGCTGTTGCCCTCCAGCAGGGAGATAGATATGGGCTGTTCAACTTACACAGGGGACTGCCAGGTAGAAAAGCCATACTGATTGGTGCACCTCCTACAAGAAGCAGGCTTTGTGAAATGGGACTGGTGTAGGTACATCTGTCTAGAAAAGCAATGAGGCCTAGGGATCTCAATTTGGGAGAAAGCATGGCTTTGGATACCCAAACCTCTAAGCTAGGTTGGTTTTAAAGGGTGACTGTGATTAGTCAGGCAAATCCCACCCTTGGTGACTTGCTGAAAGCCAAGGAAAGCAGTAGCACTCTGGCTGGTCCCAAATATCTCTGCATGGCCTGTGGCTTCATCACTGCAGAGTCCCTTTCCCATCACTACTGCATTTACCTTGTCCTATGGACTGGAAACACCTTTTTGAAGTCAGTCACAGCCTGATCACATTTCAGTTCACTCAAGTGAGGACTACGCATTGCTCCCTGTCAGACTGAAGATGCACCAGGAGCGCAACTGGTGTGCTCCAACTGCCAAGGGGTTTGGGGACCAGAGCACTGCAGGTCCAAAGGACATCTCCTTTGAGTACTGATGGCCACCAGCTTCTCACCACCAACTGTTTCGCTCCACAGCTCTGTGCCTACTACTGGGACCTTTGTTCAGCAGTGGTACTTTCACCCTTTTTTTTACCTGCAGAGCCCATTGGAAAGGGAAAGCACTAACCCAAGAGCGTGTCTCTGACTGAGTAGTAATGAAGCCAAACAAAGTAGTTATAAATACTACAGTTGGCAATCTGTGGTTCCTCTCCACTTGGACCAAGCAGACTTCTCCAGTGCTGAGTTGCAATGACGTAGTCCGGGTGAATGGTTGTCTTGGCACGGTCTAGAGCATCAAAGAACTGCTCTCTCTCCTCTGCTGTCAGGGAATGGACATCCTTCCTGACAACTGCTGGCTTCCTCCTGTTGCATTCAGGGCCAGTCCAGCCAAACTTGCACTCACCACAGTTGTAGCCACCAAAGTTTCCTGGATCAAGAGAGAACAATCAGTCATGGCATTATGAATCAGGGAAAACTAACAGTGAAATGCAGAAGAATGAAGAATTAGTGCTCCTCTTCCCCAGAGAAGCAAGTTCCTGGAAAGGACAGCAGCTGAGCAGACTGGCAGCTTTGCCAATTGACTAACCAGAAGGATGGCTGGCTCGATTCCCAGAGCCACAGCAGGGCCAAGAATCACACTCAGCCAGTTGGGGAAGTGCTGGGCAATGGGCTTGACGCCCTGAGGTGCTCAGAGATCTGCAAAGCCCTCAGGCACATGAGGACTCACTGAACAGAGAGCTGAGCAATTGAGGTTAAGCCGGTGATGGAGTGCTTTGCTCGATTGGTTCTCAAGTACTCCTCTACTTCCAGGATCAAACCCAAAACAGGGTCAGTTCACATGGATCCGTAAGCACAGAAAGAAATCCCTAAACAAAACAGTTCTCTTAGGGACAAAACTTATGTGGAACTAGTGCCTCTTAACAGTGTATCTGGGGCCCAACACAAACCAGGACAAGCACCAGGGTTGCTGCTGGTCACGCTTTAAGCATTAATACATAGAGCTGCAATACCAGCCTGAGAAACACTGCAGTACTGTTGCTCCCCACTGGCATCACTCCTGAGGCAAGTAATCAGGTCTGCTCTAGGATATTAGCTCAGACTCTCTGATGAGATGGAAGAGTCCAGGAAAGCAGAGCTTGCTTTAAGTGTGGTCTCTTGCATGCTCTGGCAGGGAGCTGGCAGCAGCAGAAAGGCCCTACTACATCACCTTGCTCCACTGTTTCTGGGGGAGCAAGGGAACAACCAGCCATTCCTGCAGTACACACCTGCCCCCTGCCTGCAGGCAGTAGCAGTGTAGGACACGGGGCAACGCTGCCAGGGGCAGCAGGGAGCAGAACCAGGGCTCCTCTTGGATCTCCACACTGCTCTCAAAAATCTGCACTGGCTCCTTAACCCATCCTCAACCTCCCCTCCGACTCCCCACACACATTCCCCAACAACCATGCCAATTGTTTTCCAAAATGGCACAAAAATCTCACTCCTTATCACACATACTGGTGCTGCTAGATCCAAAACTAACATGGGGATGAGGAAGCATTTTATGAAATGTTCCCAGATGTCACTAGGCTGTAGCCTTGAGCCTATGACCAGAACAACAATTAGCAGTAAAGCAAGATTTCAGATTGTCAGTGATTACAGGGCTTATTACCAAATTCAAAGACCCCCAAGGTTACAAGGGTTGTTACCAACAAGGCTCTGAAGCTTATGTAGACCTTTTAGGGTAAGGACTGCTGAACTGTAAACATCTGTGACAGACCTTTGTGAGACCCACCAAGAAGATATGAGGTCTCTTACTGCAGAGTTTGGTCCCACTGTAGGTTGGTTATAGTTGCTTCAGAGCCCCTGAGATCTCTAAGTTTTCATGTTGTCATGAAGCTGAGGATCAGTGCTCAGTTTAGGGACTACAACGATGAAGACTTCAATAAAGTTTTGGATCATACACATCCTGATGGCATCCCATTAGCACAATTTCCAGATATGTGGCTTACATTTTGTCATGATGCAAGTAGAAGCAGCTGGGTTCAGCTGCCATGTTCCAGCTATGAGGGAAGGCACCCAAAGCCAGGAGTCTGCACTGGCTAAAGGGGATGAAGACATACACCAGAAAAAGCAAGTCGGTTATAGGTATATGAAACAAAGCAGATTGTGTGGATTGTATGGATATGCAGGGAGTAAGCAACATGGAAGGTTTATTTGACCACAGTATCCTCAGGGTCCCATCAGAACAGCACAATTACTGTTATCAGTTCAGTGTACTCCAGTATCTGTGTCTTGTTGATTCTTCATGACTCAGCCTGGATATTAGGACCCATCACATACTCCAGCCTGAACTGACCAGATGACAAATATCAAGAATATCTTGCAACATTGCCTAATTAGGCCGTGCATACTGCTCAAGTTTCATTCATGGACCATGAACTTCTGGAAAGCATCTATTGACCCCTCACACTCAGGTACAATTCAATGCTTAAGAGAAGGAGGAAAAAGCAGGAATTAACCATGAAAAGATCTGTCAACAACCTCTTTTGAGACTAGCAGTTATTCCTCCAGTCATTTAAAGGACCCCTCCACTCACAGTGCTGGATAAACTTCACACTGAAGTACAGCACTAAGAGAACCAAAGTCAGTGCAGGATCAGGTATGTGCTGTCTGGGTTGGTACCAGAACAAGAAGCTCTTGGTCACTTGTTGAGGCTCTGATGGTGCTATTTCTCTCTTAGGAAAGGCCCTTCGAATCTGCAGGTCTTGATGCCCAAAATAATTTTATCAGACAGTATCCGTATTTTAGGTATACTCTATGCACCTCCTCAGGCTCTGAGAAGAAATTTGCAAAAGCCTGAAATTATGCATTATCTTCCTGGGAAGAAAGCTTTTCTCCAACTGTATTTGTCTGGAGCCAAGAGGACCAATGACTTGTCACCTGTTTCCCTTGGGCAGGTGTTAATTATATCCAACTGTTGCTCTACAGGATTTTCTCCCTTAACCACCCTATCTATGAAGGAATCCAAGGGCTCCATTCTTTCCATAATTTCCCCAGTCATTTTTCAATGGGGCATGAACTTTCACTAAGCGAGGAAGACTGCAGTGGAGACTTGCAAACAGGATAAGATTTCCTGGCAAAGTGGCATTTCACACTGCAATATTTCTGCTGATTGTGCTGAACATTTTTGTCACATTCTCAGGTCTATTTGGCAGTGTTCCATTGTAAGAAACATGCAGAACAACGCTTCATGATATCAAAATTTTTTTTGTCCTTTTCCTTTTTTCTTTCAACAGACTCCGTGCATTACAAGACTGCCATTATGCAGCAGCTGAAATGGCAAGAAAATGATGGAGGTCTGTGGGATTTCCCATAATTCAAAGAGAAATTACTGCAGTTATCAGACCCACCTTTTCATGACCCACCCAAACCATTCTTTCAGCATTTGTTTCTATAGCACTCTATCAGGCCACTGATCTGGAAATTATGCATTACTGTTTCCAGAAAGTTCATTTACTGCAGTGTGCGCTTCCCACATGAAAGCATTGTGAAATGCTGGTCCCTTCAACTTAACTTCCCTGCCTGCTGTGCTAGTGATGGTGGACTTCAATGGCACAGATCTACAAGAACAGGAAAAATAATCTCATGATATCACAATATAGTGCACAGTAGTAATTTTCTGTAAGGCACTGAGACCCTTTCAAGATCCTTTTGCACAGAGGAATCCTAGGAACATGCAAGGATTCATGCCTTAGCATCTTTTCACCTTCAGAGATTAACACATAGGAGCTCAGTGTACAACCTTCCCGAGGCTGTGCCAGAGACAACAGAGATTATTATCATCTCTTGCGGTTTCCAGAGAATGTGGTGTGGGAGGTCATTCTGATTCACAGGAAGGAGATCATATCACTGTTGGATGCTCCCAGCTTGTTCCACTGTTTCCAGGAATGTCCGTTGTTCTGCCGCTGGTCAAAAAAATCATCTGCATTTCCTCCTTTAACCCTTCTGTCTGGAGATGGGATCACATGCCTTGAGAGCTGTCTTCTTCTGCACTCAATGTCAACAACACTTAAGGTGCTCTTTCTCAGTCAAGCTGGGTGAATCTGGCTGGTTTTGTAGGCACCATGGCCATGCTACTACTCCCAGTGGGTCAATCCAAGGGCATGGCACTGAGAAAAATACACTTCTCATGACCTGATACTTGGTATGTGCTCATACACATCACTGGTATATGTTAACAGCAGTCATCTCACACCACTGCAGCTGCTTCTCAAGCCTGAGCTCATGGATTTTTTACTGGCCATAACATATGGTTGGCCTTCAGTCACCAAACCTAACATAAATTAGTAACTCCATCAACTTGGTGTCTTTTCTTCAGTAAAAATGAACCCACTCAACACTTACCATCTTTTGCCTTGTTTTAGTGTACCAAGATGAAACCCAAGCAGCTACCATGCCTCTTCCTTCTATAGAGATCAGTTTAATGCCCATAAATACTGGATGGGGAGAAAGGACTCCTTTTCTGACTTCTTTAACTATTGCATTAAAACAGGAGTTACATTAGATTTGAAACAGCTGCACACTGCAATTTCTCAAGGCTGGGATCAGGACTGCTACCATGTGGGACAAATGGTTAGCTCTCCTCTCTTTTCTAGCTCTTCATTTGGACATGCTCACAGGCTGTAGGATGTGGAAGATCTGTACCTACACTGGATTTAATAGAGTCATCAAGGTATGGCTATAATTTAGTATTATCCCACAGACACACTACCCTACAACAGTAAATGAAGCATGTTTTGTAACCACTTCAAAAGCCCAATTTTTATCTCATGGGGAAGCCATCATATCAGCTACCCTGATAGTTAACTGACAGTTTGATTACTGCTAAAGAATAGATGTCAAATCATCTGTCCCCAGCTTGAATATATTGCACAGGAATTCAAAAGAATTTAATTATTTTTTCTCAAAGAACATCTATTAAAAAATAGAGTAATGTTCAGTACATGCCTATATGTAAACCTTAGAAAGTGGAAGCAGAAAAACAGAATGATAATTATGTTTAACTCCACAGTGAGGTTAAACTACGTCATTGTTTAATCACTGTCACAATCTGTACTAGCAACCACATGACTGACTGCAGTGGTTTTTCACAATGGTCTTCTGTACTGAGTTTTTAAAATGCTATACCAGATCTGTATCACTGCAGTACAACATTATTTTTTAGAACTCAAAATAGCATTTAGTTCACAATTCTTCTAAAATAGTTTTCTTCAAAACTAAATTTAACTATAGCACTGAAATACTGCTTTGTTGTGTAAACAGCTACAAGTCTCAATATTCAAGGCTGGCCTCACATATTCATCACTTGGTCTAATACAATACTTACACCTTCTTGAAAAGCAAATTAGCACATTTTCCTTCACACAGTCTGCACAATGTCAGGATCTATCATCAGGTAGTTTCAGTTTAAGAATTTATATAAATTGAATAATATGAGGGACACTGAAACCAATGGTGGAACACATTCAATGGATTCAAAACTGCAATTAGTCAAGAACTAAAAACTCTTTGCTACCTTCCAACTACATTCATGCCATAACCCCATATTTTTTTACAGAGATTATATTTTTGCTGCAACCAACACATTGAGTGAAACATGCAGCATCCTGAAAACAAACCTACAATTACTTATTGACCATGGCCCTTGGCACAAAAATGGGGAAGCAAAGCTGGATCTTTCTTTTTTTTTTTTAATCCTTTTCTATTTGTTCTCAGTTAAAGAAAAAAAATTAATCTGATCCCATTATAGCCATTTATCCATATTTATGTTTGGGATTTTATTTCTTTTTTGGTTTGTTAGGTTGTTTGGGGGTGGGTGTGTCCACAAATATTCCGGACTCAGACCTGGACAGATATGCTTTTAAGGTGTTTTTCCTCAGTGAATGGTTTCAACAAATGGAAAATTTTTCAGAGTTTCTTTTCTCCTTAGATACTAAGATTTTAGCAAAAAGCTAAATTCATTGTGAAAACTCCAGAATCCCACCTTTGGAAAATCTCGGCCCCTGTTCCTCACAGTTGCTCCAGTTTCCTACCATATAGCCATTAGCTATGTGACATGTTCAGTTGGCATTGTCTAACCAAATAATCAGCTGCACGGTTGTTAGAGTTCCCACAGCTCATCATGCACACCATTTCTAAATTAAGTGCCAAGTGCCAAGATGGAACATGACTGTTTATATTGTTAAAGTGCTAGAAAGAGCCTTGGTGGTGTTAGAGTTTGCACAATCCAGGAATTCCAAACACGCAGTTTGCACATAACATTCACTTGGAAAATAAGACACCTTAATAGCAGAGAAGTGCACTGTTCCATGTCCCTTTGAATGAGCATATTTAATTTCTGTTACCATATGTTACCTACCATTATGTTACACAGGTAGCATAGCTCTAGATGCCTAATAAATACCACATGTCATGCCACTTACAGCTGGTGTGCAGATAACCAACCAGCGTATTAAACCAAGTGGAAAAAAAGTCACAAAAAAACCCCAATAGACACGGAGCCATGATGACCAGCATTGTAAAAGCATCAGATCTAATTCAAATCCCATACAGCTGTGAACTTCTTAGCACTCTCCCAGAAATGGTTCTGCATACAGCATCAAGCAGAGTGAGGCCCAGGACAACTTTCTGACTGTCATGCTTAAGTATATGTTTTGCTTACTGTTTTATCACTGGTATCTTTAGATTTAAAAAACTGCAAGGAGAAAGAGGATTCCAAGGGATTTAAAGAGATGAAGGGAGCAGCCAGCTCAGAAGTCAAGCTGAAGGAAAGGACACTACATTCTGCTCACGTAACTTGGGATTCAGTCCTGCAAATATCAAATTCCAGTGCTTTGTTCTACTTGGACAAGCAAATTAACATCTGCCTATGCAGAGCATGTCTGTCTCTGCTGTTCTTCAATTTACTCCCAGGTTTTGACACTGTAATTACTTGAACTGTGTAAATATTGGTGCCTACCCATGTGTTCTTCTGACCCAGGATCTGTGTCTGTATGTGATACCCAACTTAAGTTTTGGTGTTATATGAGAACTTTTAAGAAAAAAAAATGCATCCAATTTCTTTTTTTTTGCAAACTACCTGGAAAAGTCCTTTTGCACAAGCATTTGAAATCCAGTCAAGGAAGAGATAAAAATTGATGCGTTCTATAAAGTCTATTGTTATTATTTTGAGGAGTTTCACCATGTATCCATTTAAGTCATCTGCCACTACCTCTCTGTTGCTAGTTGATAACTGCACTGGAAAATTTAACCTCTTTGGCTGAAATTCTCTGCCGTGTTGCCTTCCCAGATTGATCTGGGTTTTCTTGGTAGTGCAAGCCAAGGTATATATTTTAGACAAAACAGTTCAGCTCGGTCTAAGAATTATGCTGAAGCAAAGCAGTTTATTTCGCTCGTTAGAAAATTCAAACAATTTGATGTTTTCAACAAGAAATTCCAAGTTTCATTTGAAATGTGCCTAGAAAGAGACTTCAGTGCCTGGGTTGTGCCTTTTGCCCTACTAGAGGTGCCATCTCCTGCCGGCCCTGCACAGAAGTCTGGGTTGAGGCTGCAATTCCTGCTCATTTTAGCTCCCCTTCAGCCAGGGCAGTTGCTGAGAAAGGGTCCTGTCACCTTATTCTGCCCTGAGCTCACCTTCCTGCTCACTGCCTCCTGCCAGCATTAGGGAAATGGTCTCATTAGAATCTTATCCCTTTAGCCAGGTTAGCCTTCAAGCACATCTCCTCCCAGATCCATTTCACCTCCAGCATGCAAACTCAGGAGCCCATGTAAAGTCACAGTGAGAAGTAGCAGCTGGAGATGAGGAGGAAAAGGATGGGATGGCCTCTTTGGTGGTTGTACAGACACATTTCAGATCAGTGTAAGATGTAAACTCAGTTTACAAACTAAATTTGTTGGGAAACACCCTGGCCTGACATTGGGAGACTTTCAGTGCACAGGGCTATGTCATGCTGCAAAGTATTAGTCCATGAGGAACAAATCTTCAAACAACGCACACTGATCCAGGTTCAGTGCACCATGAGTGGCAGTGATAGAGGTTTGAAAGCAGCACTGAAAGATCCAAAACCCTTTGGAGAAAGGGGATCACTGGCTATGGTGACAACTCCATGGATGAAGAGGAAAACACAAAAGTTCACATGAGAGAAAATACTTCTTTGACCCTGCTGTTCGAATAAGTACTAACAAGTATCATGAATATGGAAGATCTTTTAGGATAATGGTATTTGAAGCCTTCTGGATGCCTAATATCACCAGGAATGTCTCTGGCCTTTGGAGCAAGGTTAGCAGACCCTTCCATCCCCATCCCCTCCACCCAGCACCCGTCTCACCTGTGCAGCGACAGCTGTGGTTGAAGAACTTGAGGGGCCACCGTTCCCGGTCATCCACATTTTGGAGAGTGTAGGGGCCACTCCAGGGCTGAGTATCTGCCTGCACCCCCTCACACTGTCCCCTGCCCTGCAGGGACCCGCAGATATTGCCGGGTTCTGTCCCCAAGGCTGGGCAGCAGCGCTTCAGGCGAAGGGCTTCCACCGTCATGCAGACACGGGGAAACTGTGCCAGTGCCTGTGGGGGACAGCAGCAGCTCAGGTAGCCCAGCCCAGCCCAGAAGAGCCACCTCAGGGCTCCCATTACAGCCGGGTGCAGGCTGTGCCTCCCTGCTGGACCTGACTGCAAAGAGCAGGGAGATGTATACTGTGGGACAAACCAGCCTCACCACAGCTCCATGCTCCAGCCAACCAGGATAATAATTCTTGCTGCTGAGGATGCTGGTGTTGGGTGTTTGTTTAATCCCAGCCTCTAAATGCCTTGAATGCAACTCAAAAGACGGGTGCTTTGACTCTGTGTTTCCTGCCCAGCAGCCACGGCTTTGAGCAGGGTTTATATAGAGGCTGGGAGAGGGCCTCATTAGAGGGATTAGCACGGCACAAATCCTCGTGTTTTGCACATGACATCAAGGGCAGAAAAGATGCCAGTGTGAAAGCAAGTTCTGCAGGCTCAGGCAGCCTGTCAGCAGAGTGAATACCTCAGATTTATTTCTCCAAGTCTTTTATGAGCTTTGAGAAATTGATGGTCTTGTTTTAGCTGAGGTGGCTGGAGAAACACATTTATTCTTTTAATCAAAACCCTGTAAAGAGATAATAAATAGAAAAGGAAACCCCTTCTCTTTTAGTTCATTCACTGAAAGATAATACTTTCCATTAAAGCAATAGCAGTGGAAAACTAACTGGAAGCACAGAGGATAGAGATGCACCATTAACAAAAATTAATAAATGTGGTAGTATAAATTTGTGATGGAGATTCCGCCTGGCAACTGCTGAACTGCTGAACTTCAGTGCTTGCACTGAAAACTGCTGAGTGGCAAGTACCCACACTATACCTAAAGCCTTTTTACATGTAAAATAAATTATTTAATTATTTTTAAAGAGCAAATGGTCCTTATTTGCTTTGTAAGCCTTTCCCCATCACTACACCATAGGTTGTTGTAGAAGTGGTCTGGCTGTCAGAACTGTCACAGCTGAGCATTTATTGCCTACCTGGCAGGAGACAGTCTATGAGATCAATACACACACCAGACATGCACTTAAGTGGTTGTGTTCTATGCACTGACAAAAATATCTTTAACAAAAATCCTAGTTCTTGCAGCAGTTCTTGCCCTTAATACAACTCCTAGAGCAATAAAATTAATAAACAAAAATAAAGTAGTAATAAGTGATTCTGTGAGTCTGAAGCAATACCTACTAGTTCTGGTCCACCATACTAAAAAACTGGCAACTCCCCATGCTTCACTGAAAGCTTTCATTACCTTCCCACTCCACCTTCCCCAGCTCTGTTGTTTAGCCATTTTTATAAGTATGTACAACCAAAAAAGCCATGGTTGTAACCATGCTATTCAATACTTCCATGGATGTTCATCCTCACCATTATGCCACAATAAGTTTTTGATCTATGCAGCAAATTATTGCCATCATGTAGCTAAAGAGTTCATCCACACTGTTATCAGCACTTTTAGGTTCTCAGATGTATATATCAAAAACTTACTATTTGACAGACAAAGTGAAATATTATTCTACCCTGTTTATGGAGGCATAAATCATACTAGCATTACCACATATTCTGAAATGAGTTCCAACTCACCTCAACCTTTGGACTCAGCTTCCTGGAATTGGCTTTTGTCTGCTGCTCTTGACACAATGTGTGAAAAAGACAGAAAGTATGAATAGCTGCTGAAAAAATATTTTGAAGAAGCTCAGGAGTTATAAGTGGAAGCCCTGGCCCAAAAACCCTCTGAAAAACACTCCTCCTCATCCTACTCAGCACCCAAATGAACGTCTCTGGTGTGTGAAGGATCTGTCTTTGAATCTATGTTAGAAAATGTCTTGTACCAAAGTTACTCACATAATATCTGAAAGCAATTAAAGTGAACACTCACTTATAAGCATCACCAAAATGATGTCAAAATATGCAGATAGGATTCAGCTAACCAATCAAACCCCTGAAGTTATGGGTTTATATGCAAAATATGTGTCCAAGCAGCCATTTTAATCAAAGCTGGCTCAATTCAGACACTGATAAGAAGGTTCCTGTGACTATTTGAAACCCTGTATGAGACAGAAAGAGTAAGCACAGAGAAAGGTGAGGTGCTGAGGCAGGCAAGATAAGGTAAGGCAAGAAAATAGACACCTAATGTAGTACATGAAGGAAGAGAAACCTACTGTTTTCAGTGAAGCTGGAGTGTGGAGAAAAGGAATCACAGGTAGAGGATGGCATGGAAATTACTTAGTTCACAGGGAAAATAAAAGTGTGAGTAGAAGAGAGGCACATGTGTAGCTTTTATTATGATTACTTCCCTCCATCACAACTACATAATTCTACAACACTGGGAGCACACTACAGCATGCAGTAGCATTAGGAGTGCCTTTCCTGGCTGAGAGGGAACATCCAGACAAAAAGAAAAAGGATTCACAGATCCCACATCCTGGCATCACAGTGTCGCCAGCAATGGTGGTTGTCTGCTGCTGCATGATATGCCATGAGGAATACACTGAACAAAATTACAAAAAGACAGTTGTATTTCAATTAGCCATTGGGAAAACAGCAGGCATTGTTCATTCTTTAGTGTGTCACTGTTGAGATGTTCCTTCGTTTTTCCCACGCAACCACACTTAAATAGAGGAGCTATTGTTGGGGCTGCACAGAATCAACACTATACCAGTTTACAAATTAACATCCTGAATGACTTTCTATTTACTACAGAGTTTTACTATGTCTTGAAGGATGAACCATCAAAGGACGTTTCAGGCAGCAAATCTGAACACATGAGCCATGGCAATGTTCCAAACTGTGATTGCACTGTCTTATCCACATTCACTGGGCTTGCATGCCACAGTTTGGCCAATGGGGAACTACAGGGGTGGCTTCTGTGAGAAGCTTCTAGAAATTTTACCCATGTCCAAGACAGCCAAAGCCAGTTGGCTCCAAGGTGGACCCACCACTGACCAAGGCCAAGCCCATCAGCAAAGGTGGCAGCACTTTGAGGATAACAGATTTAACGGGGAAAATAAATGACTGCATAATGGCAACTGCAGACAGAGAGAGGAGAGAAAATAAATGAGAAGTACAGCCCTGCAGACACCAAGGTCAGAGAAGAAGGAGGGGCAGGAGGTGATTCAGGTACAAGAGCAGAGATTCCCCTGCAGCCCCTGGTGCAGCCCATGGTGAGGCAGCTGTGTCCCTGCAGCCCATGGAGGTCTACAGGGGACCACAGACCCATTGGCAGCCTGGGGAGAACTCCACACCAGAGCAGGTGGATGCCTGAAGGAGGCTGTGACCCTTTGGGAGGTAGGCTCCTGGCAGGACTTGTGGGGAGAGGAGCCTGTGCTGCAGCAGGGCTGCTGGCAGGACCTGTGACCCTACAGGAACACACACTGGCGCAGTCTGTTCCTGCATGACTGCACCTGTGGGAAGGACTCATACTGGAGAAATTCATGGAGGACTGTGTCCTGTGGGAGGCATCCCAGCAGAAGCAGGAGCAGACTGTGAAGAGTCCTCCCCCTGAGGAGAAAGGAACAGAAGAGATGTGACAGACTGATGTGACAGACTAACCACAGCTCCCATTTGCTGTCTCCCTGCACTGCTGATGGAGAGAAGGTAGAGAAATTGGAAGTGAATTTTAGCCCAGGAAGGGGGGAAATGAGGGGAAGGTGTTTTCAAGATTTTCTTTTATTTCTCATTACCTTAATCTGATTTGACTGGTAATATATTATACTAGCCTCCCTGAGTCTGTTGTGCCCACAATAGTAATTGGTGAATGATCTCTGCCTGCCCTTTTCTCAACTCTCAACAAGCCTTTCTCTGTATTTTCTCTCCCGTCCAGCTGAGGAGGGCAGTGACAGAGTGGCTTTGGAGGGTATCTGATTCTCCAGAGAGGATTAATCCAGCACACCACACATCTGAGCTACTGGATCAGACTACCACACCTGAAACTGTGTTCAATTTTTAATTACAATATTTAGGATTTACAGGAAAACAGTATTTTAGCTACCTTGTAGTCTGGATTTATGCACAGGGTGACCCCCTACAGAAAAGTTCTCAGCCTGTCATCAAAGGCTGGCAAAAAAGTATGTCCATATGCCAACACATTTTTGGGATAACTACACTCACATATTTTTGTGCAAGTGAGAAAATAAAGAAAAAGAATACTCAAAGTTACAGGCAAAGAAATCACCAAACACAACTCACACAAGTTATACAGAATTCCTGAGT
This sequence comes from Cettia cetti, assembly GCA_013401135.1. Classification (NCBI taxonomy): domain Eukaryota; kingdom Metazoa; phylum Chordata; class Aves; order Passeriformes; family Sylviidae; genus Cettia; species Cettia cetti. The sequence continues at coordinate 27,978 of VZUI01050459.1, forward strand.
AGTAAGTAGGCAGCAAGTTCACATTTTTGTTCTCAATGACACTATTGTTTCTCAGGCACCTTCTACTGTACTCAAGCACAGATTAGTATCAAGCCAGAGAAGTATTTAGCCCTTGGAATTTTGGAAGGAATTTTGGTCAAAATAAAACATTCTACATATAAACTGGTGTGGAAACCAATATATCAAGAGAAGAATAAATAAATTACATGATAATTCATAATGACTCTAGAGAGAAGAAAGATCATTTTATAAGGAAACCTGCAGCAGGGGTTTTCAGACACCTGTATATGTTCTAGGTTTCCTGAATCTCCTAGCAAATTTATGTCTTTGGGACCTCTCAACACAAGACATTGCCCTGTCATCACCTTACCCTTTGTCTCCCTGTCCAGTATGTGGGAGAATGAGGCCAAAGTCTAGGAAGGTCAGAGTAGTTCTGAAGATCTCATGATCCTGCCATTGCACAGAAATCCTCTTGTCTTGGTTTGAAAGACAGGCATCTGATAAGGAGGGGCACAGTCTCCCTAGGAAATGAAGAATTCAAATCCCCTCTCTCCAAATTATTATAATGTAGAAAATTAAAGGGGCTTTCCGGAAGAGGTATGGGGACAGGATAACAGTTCTTTACTAGCATGTATAACAAGACAAACAAACAACAAGTACAGCATTAATAGTAAAGAGAACTAGGAAATCCTCGAGGGGCTTTGTTTCACAAAGCCCTGGGGTAGTCTGTTCTCTCAAAAGCACCAGGCTGGAATGGTGGAAAAAATCCCGGGCTGGTGGATGAGATCAGAACACCTAGGTAACAAGGATAAGAAAGGAGAGCCCTTACAACCTGCAGGGGAATCACAAGTTCAGATCATCACCGAGTCCCTGTCGTATGAAAGTCTTCGTAATCTACAAAAAGATATTGTACGACGGGGACGTGAGGCTTACACAGCCTGGCTGCTTCGGATCTGGGACCTTATGGGTACAGGCGTGCAGCTAGATAGTGGGGAGGCAAGGAATTTGGGACCCTTGACCCAGGACTCAGGTTTAAATCAGATATTCGTAAGGGAGCCAGGGCCCCTTTCCCTTTGGGAGCAGCTTTTAATGAGTGTGAGAGATTTGTCCATAGAGAAAGAATGCAGGAGCACCACCATAGAATGCGCTGGAAGACTCTTGAGGAGGGGATCCAACAGCTGAGGGAGGTGGTGGTATTGGAGGTACTCTTTGGGAGGGGTGGACAGCATGATATTGACCCTGTCAGGTGCACAGGGCAAATGTTATGGAATCTGGCAAATCTAGGGCCATCCCAATACACCACTATCATTGCAACAATTAATCCTGATACCAACTGAGAGGCAGTGGGTTCTGTCATCAAGAAACTCAGAAATTATGAGAGTATGATCAGTGTCCCAGTGCAACTCATATCTCTGCTGTGGTTAAGGACCTCAAAGAGGAGATAAGGGAGGTGAGGGAGGAGATGAGGAGGAACAATTCCCATGTGGCACCAGTGCGAGTTACAGGCCCCAGGGTCGGAGCCCAATGTCCCCGAGCTAGAGAGAGAGGGTACACCCCAAGAGCTGAGCTGTGGTTCTTTCTGCGTGACCATGGGGAAGACATGGGAGTGTGGGATGGAAAACCCACTTCTGCCCTGGCAGCACGGGTGCATGAGCTCAAAGACAGAAACACTCACTGAGGGAGTTCCACTAAAATGAAGGTAGCCTCAGCCTCCCATGATGAGACTGCCAGGTATTCCAGAAGTGAGGATGCTGTGTCGAATCCCCTTGAAAGAACCTCTACTATGTATGGAAGAGAATAATAACCAGTGTTAGAGGGGCCCTGCCTCTAGCCAGGAAGAAGCACGGAAAAAACGGGTCCTTTGGACTGTGTGGATCTGATGGCCTGGCACATCAGAGCCACAGGAATATGAAGATTTGGTTGATACTGGCGCAGAGTGTACCCTGATGCCATCGGGACACGTGGGGACAGAACATATTTCCATTGCCGGGGTGATGAGGAAGTTTCACAAAGCCCAGAATTTTTTCCACCTTTCCAGCCTGGTGCTTTTGAGAGAACAGACTACCCCAGGGCTTTGTGAAACAAAGCCCCTCGAGGATTTCCTGGTTCTGTTTACTATTAATGCTGTACTTATTGTTTGTTTGTCTTGTTATACATGCTAGTAAAGAACTGTTATCCTATCCCCATACCTCTTCCTGAAAGCCCCTTTAATTTTCTACATTATAATAATTTGGAGAGAGGGGATTTGAATTCTTCATTTCCTAGGGAGACTGTGCCCCTCCTTATCAGACGCCTGTCTTTCAAACCAAGACACCTCTTCACATGAACAGTCTCATCATCTCCTGGCTTCTCATATTTAAGTTACTTAGCCAGTCCTTTTCTAATGCATGGAATTATTTTCCTGAAAACCAATTTATATGCTTCAATGTGTTCACACATTGTTAGAAGAGAAGAGCAACTCAGATAAAAATCAATCTGCTTAGGTCTTATGGAAGATACACCAGATGAATGCAGCCAGGAATTAAACCTGAGTTAAAGACAGTTTCATGGTCTTCCATGAGTTATCTTTCCTCAACAACCAAGGCTGCTGTAATCATATCCTGTTGGTCTGGATGGGGGATTACACAAGCTTTCCTTGTGTCACCATATCTTGGGTTGCAATAGGTAACCAAAACTGTGTATTTTATTTGCCATCTGTTGAAACTGGTTGGGGAGGTGTTTTTTCTTTATGTCTTGTGCAACCCATTCCTCATAACTCCAGTGGGAAGGGGGCAAGTGCCTTCTGTTAATGACCCAGCTGTTAAAACCAGGTGGAGCAATGTTCCTTATCTCTTCCATGACCCATCCTCCCTCCGGGGGATATCTTCTGTTAATGGGCCGTTAAGGCTCACCACATGGCTGAAAACATTGCATCATCCCATTGTGAGATGCTCCACCCAGTGGGAGGAGCCAACCATTCCAGCCTGGACAAAAACTGAAACTCAGGGATGAACACCAGGACAGCCTGTTTTCCGCTGGATTCCAGAGAAAGACTGGACCCATCTCGCCACCACTGGACCCTTCTACAGGATCATCTCTACTCCAACAGAACCACATCTGTTACTCCGGGAGGGCTTATTTTGGACTGCTCCCGACACCCTAACCAACAGGGTGTCAGGTCATATTCTGACTCTGCCAGTGTTTCTAGGATTTTTGTTGTTGTTTGTTTGGGTTTTGTTTTTTTTACTACTACATTTGTATTTTTTAACATTCCAAATAAAGAACTGTTATTCCTATTCCCATATCTTTGCCTGAAAACCCCCTTAATTGGAAAATTATAATAATTTGGAAGGAGGGGGTTTACATTCTCCATTCCAAGAGAAACTCCATTTTTCCCTGTCAGACACCTGTCTTTCCAAACCAAGACACACCAATTTCACATGTCATCATTTTGTGGATTTACTTGTAGGCCTCGTTGTGACAGAGAATGAAATTTATCTCACCTGATGTTAGACATCTCTTGATTACTGATATCTACACTTAACCAGTCACTCAGGGTTTCCTTTGTAGGATACTTACTTAATGGAGAGAAATAGCTGGGTTTAGGGTGCAATTCATCTTGGTCTGTTTTCTGTATTCACATTAAGAGGGGATGAACTGCACCACACAAGGCCTAGCCTCAATTTATTTATTTATTGTAAAGGACTCAATTTATTTATTTATTGTAAAGGGAGGCTTGATCTCAGTTGTAGGTACCTATTAGGCATGAGAGGTCTACATTTAGACAGTTGAATCCCCCCAGATTCTTCATGGATTCCTTACCAGGCCTTGTGGTCCAGCTGAACTTACCTCCCAGAAGTCTGGAGATGACTGCAGTGAAAATTCCTCACACACATCCGAAGATCTGAATCTGCTGGCCCTTTGCTTCTCCCCTCCCCAAGGACACATGCTAGCTGAAGCAGGTACTAGGAAGGTCCTACACTCACACACTGCTTTGGTACAGCACATGTCTGTGTCAGCTCTGCTGGATCTTTACACACAGCCTTAAATAAACATTATTTGCAGACACATTTTTACACTTTTAAGTCAAGTATTGCCTTACTGTGGTTTTATTCATTTCTGTCTGAGATAATGGTTGAGCATGTCCATTTCTTTTGTAAGATCTTCCTTTCATCCTACTCTCTCATTCAAGATGTCTGAGAAACTTCTTCAGTGATCATGACTGAGTGTCACCCTGTGGTTTACGAGACTCAGTACTCTGTCACTTTCCAACTAAACAAGTGCACTTTTTCCAGTGTCCATATTATGTAGTAACATGGATATAAGCTTAAGCCATTTATAATTTAGATAAACACGAGGCTGACTGGCAGATTAAACTGCTGCTGTGGTGACCACCTACCCAAAGACAGTTTTATCTTTAGAATTATTTCATCAGTTTGTAGCCTAAGCTTACTATAAAGGCAGTTATACAACAGAAAGTATGATTCACTTAAGGAAGCCAGAATCTGGAAGGTAAGAGAACTAAATCTCAGTTATCCTCATGTTCACCAGTACTCTATGAAGGGAAAGGTGTAACTCCAGAGAACAACACCCATTCTCAGACTAGCACCTTGGCAAGGTCTTCTGTCCTAGTTTCTCTATCTTGTCTTAAAAGGAGGTGAGGGCGACTAGTTTGGCTTCAGACAAACACTGAAATTCTAAATGTCACTGATATCAAATAAATGTCACTAAATGGCTATGGTAGGGGAAGGTCTGATCTATATAGAGTAGATTTATGCCAGTCTACAAAACGTGAAGTGCAACAGGTAGGACAGAGTCTCTCATCTCAATGATTCAGCTATGCAACAGATTGCCCCGTCACAGGGGGAAGAAATACGAAGAAGGAAATCCAGATCTGGCTGTGTACCACATTAAAAAAATCTGAAAGATAGGACAAGTATTTGAAATAGTATCTGAAATTACAGAGTCACAGTGTAGTTTGGGTAGGAACCTTATATTCAGCTTTCCAGAGCCTGTTCCAGAAGATAGTCTTCTCTCACAATTTTTATTCAAAATACTAATGCTACTACTTATCCCAATAGAAAATACAAAATGGAACAAAATGTATTCATCCCTCATGTCTTGTGGTCTAAATTCCAAGAACACTGTTGGACGAAGTAATGGATGCTCCCTTGCTTTAAGCAAGAGGAGGTATGAACATCTAAACAAAAAATATAATGTTCACTGAGGAATAAAGACAGCATTGATGACCATAGCAAGACTGAAGGCTAAGGTTTCACTTAGTGGCCTCAATTTGCCTTGGTAACTGTACCATAAATTCTCTAGTTCTACAATACAATGGAATATGAGTCCTATATTACTAGAAAAGCATAAAGTAAGAACTCTGGAAAAAATCATTGGGGGGAAAAAAAAAGTGGGGGGGGAAAGGTAAGAAAAAAATTTTAAAAAGGAGGATGGGAAAAAACCCGAACGCAACCCAAAAATCCCAAAGAATGGGATCAGAAAATGACTCCTTTAAATGAGGTTCCTGAGCAGAACTCAAACATGATAAAGCTCTCCTAAACTGCTCACTCACAGGGGGGCAGAGGAAAGAAAAGTCTTGAATGAAAACTATTGGATTCTAGAAACGCATCATCAGCTAAAAATTTTGTTGTCTTTTTAACTGCATTTATTTCCCAGAAAATTGGAAAACACCATTCTAGCTCTTCTGCAGGATCAGAAACCAAATAGACTATAACTAAGATTTGTTATGATAAACATAAAAAAACTAAATGTGACTCCTGACGTATGTTTTCTAAACCCCTTGTATCTGTCACACTACATAACCAAATGAGATTTACCAGATGACTGTAAACAGTGAAGGAGACAAAATCAGAAACCTTTCAGTCAGGAGACAGAAACAAATCTTTTCTATCAATCAAACCCAATTTTTAATCCAAAGAGAAGGAAATTTAACTGCTGAGAGGTAGACAAGACAGTAACAACTACCGGATGCAGAAATTCCTTCAGGGACCAGGAGGAGACTTTTTAAATTAGGCAGATGTGCAGCTCGGGAAACATGGAGGTAAAGGAGGAGCATTTTGCATGAAGAACACCTGAACTTGAGCTTACAGAAAGCAACAAGCACAGGAACTTTGAGCCACCATTGCCAGAAATTCCAGATAGAGGTATTTCACGGTAAAGTTTTAAGCTTCTTCCTTATTTGTCATATTTTGTGACTGCAAGTTATTGCAGCCTGCAGCAGAGTTGGATGTGGGGTATGCCTCTCTCTGATCCTCTCCTTCTGCCCCTATTTTCATTCACTTAAAACAGGAGCTAAGGACGGCCATGGAAAAAGCATGTGAGCCAAATCCACCAGACTTTGAATCTTAGCATAAGGCTGAAAACACATGATAAGGTTTTTTCCCTCTAAATTCCTGTGAGGTATCAGCTTCAGTATTTGATGGACATTTTAAAAAGCATATGTAACTAGATCTGTATTAGCAGAGAAGCTTCCCAGTTGCAGAGAAGGAACTTTGTGACTAAATCATAAAGGCCTAGTTAGACAGCCTGTATTTGTGTCCTAGCAGGGGGTTCATCTTGAGAGAAGAAGCTGATAGAAAAATAAATGGAAATGATTGCTGGCAAGAAGAGGCCTAGAGTGCAAAAAAAAAGATTGCATAAAGAAGGTACAGCTGAACGAAGAAATGCCTGAATATTCTGTGACAAGCAATAATGCAGCAATGCTTGAGGTTATTTTCACAGAACCTGCCAAATCACATTACAAATCTGCATCAAGCCAGCAAAATCAAACAGACAGGAGTTTAAAAATTCCAGAATTGAGGTTACCTCTTAATTTTCACAAGATTTTCTTCTCGCTGTCCCCATGGCTATCATTGTTAGTATTTCGGTGCTCCACAAAATTTCTGTTTACCATCACAAAAGCTCTGAAAACGGAATTTCCATTACAGGTAATATTATCTCCATCTATAAAATAGAAATTTCCGACACTACCACGGCACATATTTGTCATAGATCCATGTGCCTGGGTACTTCTGCTAAAATTCAGACACTTTGAGGGGCTGAGGGTGACCCACACCTATCCTGGGCCTCGAGGAACTCAGAAGCAGAGGGGACCAAACCTCCAGGGCAGCATTGGGGAGGTGTAGTCAGACCACTGCATGAAACAGTCATGGGGCCACATCCAGGCCCCCCCCAGCTGAGCCGCAGCACCAGATGGCCACTGTCTCCACTGTGTCCTGCTCTTCCCTCCATAGCAAATGACCTCTGGCAGAGCTGTTTCTCAGGGTGCCAGTGCACGAGCCAAGCAGAGTCAGAAGTCCAGCACCAAAGCTTGCACCATGACTCTTTTATTCAGCAGTGTGGAAAAGGCCAAAAAATAAACAGCCATTCTCTGGTTTTGCTTCTTTGATCATGTATCTGCAGGAAATTAATACCTCCCTAATTTGTCCCCAAAGCAACATAAAAGTCTTTGATGAAAAATTGAACACTTTTGGCAAAAAAAAAATAAGTATTTTTGAAATCACACACCCAGAGAAGTTGTAAGTGATCATTTTAACATTTCCTTCTGTCCCTTAGTACTCAAGTGTGCAGTCTTAATGTTATATCAAAACCTTAAAATATCTTTAGGAAAAATAGTAATATAAGCAGTTACACTATCCCTTATGTCTTACCATGTGTTACCTAGTGTTACTTACAAGAATGTAAGTAACACTACCCTTGCTTTGTACCAGTAAGATATTTGTTTGTAGTGAGTGCTCCTTCTATTAGACCAGTAATTCAATATCAATGCTTGTTGTGGTGCTATGATTAGAAAAGGACCAGTGATACCTTTTCATTAATAGAAGAAAGATGCTGAACAGAGAAGTAAGGGAGATGCTTTACTGCTGTGTTTTGCACTGGTGACATCAGTATTGAAAGTCCTTTCTCTGTGTATTGCTCTGGTGTCAGTGTATAAAAAGGTTACCAAAAAAATTACCTGAAAGCAGGAGAAAATGTCTTAAAGACTCAAAGAATGCAATTTCTTCATCTTACCAAAACAAAGGTGGTTGCTGACTTGACAATTTAGTGATGACCAAATGCCAGGTACCAGGAAAGATCTCTGATCTAACAGAGAAAAATTTTAACAGAGAGTAGGTCCAGATTAATGGTATATATTTGAAAAAATTGCAACAAATTACCAAAGGCAAACAATGAACTGTCCACCTCTTCATGTCTTCAAATCAAAAACAGACACCCTCCTTACAAATATGTTTCAGAAAATCCAAATTATTTTTCTCAACTTACAAGTAAAGAAAGGAACAGGAAGAAATAGATGAACGGTAAAGACTATGTGACATTAATTACCAGATTTCCTGGCCTGGAAGCTATTCCTTTGCCTTTCTGTGAAGTAAAATAATTTCAGCCATCTATTGACAGCAGAGGAATAGGGAGATCCGGGAAATTTTGAACTCCGCTTCAGATTTTGGCAAGAAGCAACTTCTAATCGTTCTGTCCCTGTCCCCGTCCCAGTCTCCTAGAGCAACTCTTTCCCCCTCTGTCCCTTCCCTCCCAGTCATGCCGCTCCCCACGCACAGTTTCACTTTCTTTTCTCTCGTCCCTGCCGCTGTGAGATAGCGAAGGGCAGAGGAAGGATCAGGAACGAAGATCGATGCTTTCGTTTCTTCCATCCTAAATAAAAAGCTTAAACTTAGAGGAGCTGAAAAGAGAGATGGAAAGCACGGCACGCTGCGGCAGGAGCGACACGGTGGGTACGAGCCCGGCAAGGCAATTCTCGGGCGCTGCAGGAGCCCCGGGGCAGCCGGGCCGGCTCCAGCAGCGCGCTCAGAGCCCGCGGGCCGGGACTGCAGCATCCGCTCGCCACCTCCCGGGCAGGGCGAGGAAAAAGAAAGAAACGGCGCTGCCGAAACCCGGGATCGAACCAGGGACCTTTAGATCTTCAGTCTAACGCTCTCCCAACTGAGCTATTTCGGCTGCCGTGGTGCCCCTTCTGCGGTAAGATACCACTAATCCATTTTTCCACACCTGGCACCCGACTGCTCATATCCGATGATCTAAATAAAATAAATTTATTAGCCCTATGGTGCTGAATGCCACAAACGAGTCATTGATGGGTCTTCGCAAAAAAAAAAAAGTCGTAAGCCAAAGACAAATCAGCAGTAACACAAAATTATGCATATACTAACATCTATGCACAACACATGTCAGGATGAAGGTGTTTTGGCAGTGGCTCCCTAGATTATTGGGGGAGGTAACAGGAACGAGAACATTATGTGGGACTCGGGAGCACTGTCAGTTTTCAGGGATTTTATTTTAAAGCCTGATAAACTGTGTGCAGAGATGATGGTATGACAAAAAGACATGACTAGGGAGGGCACATGCACCTTCCTGTGTCCAAGGAAGATCTTCTTGGTCTTCCACTGGAGAAGCTCCCTGTGTCCACATAAATCAGAAATCCTGACTAAGCAGTATAATAAGAAAAATGGTGTACACTCACATAGTTGATTAGGCATTGATTTCAATAGGCAACTGGTCGCACACTCCTGTGGCCACAGGGAAAAGGTAGAGGATGCATCAGAATGCCCACGGTAGCGCCTGTGGTGGGTACTGACATCTCAAGCTTGTGTTGATTTGTACAGCCCATGGTTTAGAAAAACCCACCTATGGGGACATCTCCTACTCACACTTTCTGCACACTGTGAGGGGAGAGAGGCTGCTTTGCAAAATTGTCCACTGCTGCTCCCACCTGTTAGTAAAAAGAAAAAGCAGGATTGTCTTCCATAGTATTAGAGGAATTTAATTTGAATGGGGAAGAAACAGCCTCAGCCCAAGCCAGCAATGTGAATATTTGGTAACACAAATCACCCTGCTTCCTTTTATTTTCAGAGTCTGTTTTTCCTCATGTTGTCCCACATCTGTGGGTTCTTCAGGAGCTGATACATTTTCAGAAGTCGAATACCTGTTTTCAGAAGTACAAAGACTGAGGACTGAGCCAGCAGTTTAGTGACTGAAAACGAAAACTCTTCACAAAAAAATTCAGTTAGGGAGAGGTTAAAAAAAACCACCCACACTTGTGCTTAAGAGGTGTGTGAATAACATACTGATACAAAATCTCATCTTCCCATGATTTTCCATTGCCACTGGCAATGATTGTTTTGCTAAGAAATGATAAATGTAATCCCCTAACAAGCGTGTCTCCTACAGATACAGCTAACACAATCTGTGATCTTTGGTGCAGATAAATTCCCAATGTGTCACGGCATGCACAGAAGTCAAAACACTATTGACTTAAGAGTTTTCATACATTACCACAACCATCAGAGGTACTATGGAGCACTGGGTTATTCCAATTTTTATTTAGAAATCTTTGTTTTGCCAGGTGAAACGGAAATCGCAATGGGAATAAAAACAAAAACTAAAGGTAATGCAAAACAAAATTAAATAGGACAATTCTTTCAAGTCTCACAAAAGTCTCAGATTTGGCATATTTAAGAAAAGAGTCAGCTTTCTCCCCAACAGAATTTGATGAAGGCATTTGTATTAAAAGTTCCTCCTTCTGTAGAAAGATATTTCCATTTCGTGCCTAATGAGCATAAGAACACAGATTCAGGAAAATGGAGCATTCTGAGGAAAAAAAAAAAAACACAAAACAACAAAAAACCCCATGTTTCACCCACAATTTTTCTCCTGCATCAAAGAAAGTACAGGGTGGACAAACAAAAGGTATTTTCTAGTCCATCATCTCATGACAGTGTAAACCAGCCTCAACCACAGCTGACACCCCTTCATGCAAGCAGCACACAAACTTAAGCAAGTGCTAGGTCAGACCCGAGAATGCCTAGGAGAAAGAAAGGGTTCTCTCTGTTCCGCAGACTGGAGCTGATACACACCACAAACACCCCACAGGGCACAGCTGGCAGGGTAAGCTGCGGCTGCCCCATCCCTGGCAGTGCTCAAGGCCAGGCTGGATGAGGCTCTGTGTCCCTGCACACGGCAGGGGGCTTGAACAAGGTATCTTTAAGGTCCTTTCACAGCCAAACCACTCTGATTCTGTGACTTCGCACAGCCCTGCCTCAGCTGCCTACTTCAATGTCTTCCAAATCCTTTCACTTGCTGCTGGCAAGGGATGCACTGAATAGCAGCTGTGGTACACTGAGACAGTGTGATGGTAATGTTGGTTTTTCCCAATGCACAAGGGATTTCAGGAGCTGCTTCCCAAATATCTGACCCAATTCAGAACAGCAATCCCAAAAAAGAGATGCAAAACGGTGGCGATCCCCACATAACTTCCTAAGTTCCTGATAGAATCTGAATCAAAACCTTTGCCAAACTGCAGCCCTTCTCCCTTAAAAAGTTTTAGCGGTTAAGTGACATACAAGTTTACTCCATTTATTTGCTTACTGGTGTGGCCTTACTTTGTCCTGTGGCACAGACCTTGAGAGAAAGGACTGAAAGATTAAGGTGCTCACAGTACTTTGCATCACTTCCTCTGCCTTCTGCAGAAATGCTTCCCCGTAAAATCAGTGAGGAATAAAACCTGCAAGCATCACACTTCTCCACACTGATCATATAGTTCACTAGTTGATCCTTTGTCCTTTTCTTCCTACAGAAGCCAGAAGGCTAACACAAAATAAGCTGTTTTCTTCAACAGAAAATACTTTTCCCTGTGAAAGAAATGCTCCTACCAGATCACTCACCTGCTATGAAAATCTGATCTACAGCAAAGTAGCTCAAAGCAAAAGCCTTCTACATTTTTAAATACATGTATATATATGAATTTCAGTATTTTAAAATGTGCATGTATATATTTATTTTTATATATTCAAGAAGTAACACAAAGACAAAAATCTCAAACACTTGGATGAATTAAATCTTCAAAAATATTTAAATAAACTAGAACTAGAAATTTTAGCCTCTGCTAAAAATTAATAGATCCTATTGAAAATCCACTCCAGGTAATATCTCTTCTTTGGATAGTCACACAAGTATCAAAACTTGAATCTTCAGCATCTACACATTAAGAACAACTTTCAAAAGTTCTGTTCAATAAACAAATCATCCCCTACTGCTTTCTTCTGTGTATTTCTGATAATACTATTTTTAGTGTTCCAAAGACACTGTACCTATTTTCAAAGGTTTAAAATATTTTTAATTCAGGCTTTTAAAAATATATTTAAAATAGTAAGATTTTAGTTATCTGTAATCTCTACTCTTAAAAACACAACACAGCCAGTATTCTGGTATAAGGAGATGTGAAAGACGTTTTCATGCAACCCACTCAAAGCAGGTGTCACAGCAATCACCAGTCACAGATAAGATTTTTCCAGCTCTTTAGCTATTTCTGGTACCGACTTTTGCAAAATACAGATCAGCAAGATGGATATCATAAGGAAATATGCACATTGTAAGGAAGTCATATATCAAGAAAAGTAAAAAAATTAAGGAAATATTTCAATGTAATCAGCAATGTGTGTTTGACAATGACATTTCAGTGATTCATCCACAGAAGCACATCTGGTAAGCCAAGTATGCAACAGATCATTACACAGGAAGTCCTGCAACTTCTATCTGTCCCAAATGGAGGATTTTACTTCAAAACTAAGTATCAAAAGCCCAAAAATATATAACTGCCACACAATTCAAGTATAGTATCATTATCCCACTTTGTCACAAAATGCTCACCTTCAGTAACAGGCTCCAAAACTTTAAAACCCATACTTGGCACTGCAGTAAGCCTAGAAACTTCCTGGTTAGCCTTCTTTTAGAGCGACTCTTGCCAACCACAAGTGGCATTTTATCAACAGCACCATACAGCACAAGACGTGTGATGAAGTTGGGAACACTTGTGTTTCAAGAGCTAACTCCCAGTTTCTGAGACCCTTTGGAAGTCACAGCTTTTTCTGAGTACACCACAGCCCCCCAGTCCTGTGCCGCTTGCAAGCTCTGCCCAGAGGTCACAGAGGATCAGGGGCTGTGCCAACTACAGAAGCTGCAGTGATAAAACCAAGAAGAGTGGTCCCTTTTATGTTTGCCACATCACCTCAAAGACAAAAAAGTGAAGGTAATTTTTTCAGGATAGAGGAAGAGCTAAGAAATTCTTTAAAAAAACCTACCATCTACTTTTTCAGTATGTTTTTCTTAATTAAGAGAAACCAGTTACACCATAATATTTATTACTAAATCAACTTGAACAAGATTCGTTGACATTTTTCTAGAATTAAAGAGCTTTTCCCAAATTTTATATTAAAACTCAAATATTGGTTTATCTTTAAAATTTTTATTACAGAAAAAATGATGAAACACTGCATTGATTAAGGTCTGTAAACCCACAATTCACAGTAAAAGAAGAGTCTTAAAAATTTTTCTCCATAAGTAGCCTTCATATCACAGGAAATAAGATCATTGGAATGTTAACTGTATTCCAGTACTTCAAGTTTGTTAAAATTACAGCCAAGAAAAGGGAACATGTAATAGACAATAATACAGTAAAAAGGGGACAAATTTTAAGGAAATGCTTTTGGAAATCTCAGCGAAAACACCTGCTACTTCTCGACATCTTTCCCCCCTTGTTCCCCTTAAAAAGAGGCATTTAAAGTTATAGAGCATGTAACCCAATTCAGCAATCTACAAAAGCTAATAGTGCACCAGCAGAGAAATGGACGGAACCATACAGGTGCTGTATCCAGATTTCTGTCAAACAATTTATAATCTCCAAAAAATATATAATTTCTCCACTTAATTAAAGATAAAACCCAGCTCTTTGAAGTGACAAAAAATTGTATGTATTACACTGTAAAAACAAACTAATACAGATGAGTAATTCCAGAACTAAAACAAATGTAACTCCAAGTCCCAAAAACTGCAATTGCAGTTAATTATTCTTAATAAGGCATATTTTACTTCAGTACACTACTTGATAACATTATAAATATTCTTGACTCCATACAGTTTTTTAAAATCAATATCTAGTGAGAATAGAGTATTGCACCAAAAGCTGAAACTAAGAAGTTCAACTTATAAAGTGCTGAAACCATTCCAAGGTTGTGCCATACTGTGGTTCTTTACTCATCATGGTTCATGTATCTTGAATACATTAAGAGTCCAGTGTGGCCACGTGATTGCAGGCTTTGAAGAAAAGACCATATGAGGTAGAAAAAACTCCTTCAGGTTCTGTGCCACACTATGGACCACTGAGCTGGGCAAACGGGTCTGTCACAGGAAAGGGCTCCAAAGCGTTCTCCGAGTTTTTCCAGTTGTGGAAATTTTCTCTGTACCATTCAACTAATAAGGAAAGAATGTTGATGAGTCAAGCTGACCAGAAATAACAGGGAAATCCAAATATTCCACAGAAATAAGACTAACAACATGCTAGTTGTTCTTTATGGAAGATTTTAACCCATAATATTACAAAAATCTAGTTTAAACTTTTTAATTTCTTTACGCAAGACTTATTCCAGCACGAAAACATGATTATCTTTTTTAAATTTTGTCATATAAATTCACTATTTAGAAAGCAGCCAATTTTATGTAAAATTCAAGTGTTACATTCAAACTCTTCAGCCTCTTGTTAACTAACCTATATACCTATTTCCCCCCTTTCCCTCTCCCTCCTCCCATCACTCCCAGATCAGTGTAAAAGTTATCAGCCTTACTTGTTTTCATTATTCCTTCTTTCCAAGGCACTTTAGGTCTCCATCCTAAGTTGTGCATTTTTTCTGAACTCATTGGATATCTGAGGTCATTTGTAGGCCTGATGAAGTATAAAATGCACACAGAAAACAATCTGATTATACTGCTTCATTATTAGAGATGCAGCACCTCACACTGTCTTCCAAGGAACGTTAGATATGCTTCAGTTTTGAAAATTCCCATCAACATGAACAGGTTGCATTGCCTTCAAAAAATACGTGGCAGTTGAGTGCAGCTACAACAACACAATTCAGTTTGTACAGTCAACTACTTGAAACTGACTAGAATAAATATTAATTAGTATTTTCCTGGCACAAAAATGAACACAAACTCAAATCACTGCCAACGCATTTGAGCAAATCAGTGCATTTGCAATGCAGAGCCAGTGCTTTCTAATACTAGCATTTACGTTTTTCATCCTGAAAACCCACAAATTTACACATACTTCAGATTTCAAACACACAGGCTTCCAAAGCAGCATCATTACAGTGGCTCATTAGATACATGAACTTAGTAATACTGAATATGTAGAATCCCAAGCTGCAAGATTCAACACAGCAAGATACATTTTATATTTAATCATGGCAGAAATTTTCACTTCTGCAGTCTGGCACATAGGCAGGCCAGTCTAACATTCCTGAACTACTGGCACCAGGACATTGAATAGTCAAAGTACATGTGCAGGCACAAACCAAGTACTTATAGCTGTTACTCTAACATGCTAATCTTGAGCAGAAGCAGAACTAACTTTTCTGTAGTAAGTAACCCCCATGACCTTTATAGAATTAAATAGTCATAAATTAGGTATATTTAAAAATCTTTTGTAAGACCTCAAGACTCCCTGAAACCTGTATTCCTATGTGGTTAGTTTTCCCAAGCCCATTTATGGTTAAACATTAGCAGACAGGGCCCAATACACATGAAGAAGCATCTTAAAGTGAATTACACTGAGAACTCCCCAACACTCACATCATGTAAGCCAAAGGCTATTTGTTCAAAGTCCAGTAATACCTTGAGATAGTATTCTGAAGAACATTTCCTTTTAAAAACAAAAGTTAGCACATTTTTAAAGACACTTCAGTTGTCATGATAACAATCCAAATGTGAACAGAAAGTGAGAATTCTAGAGGCCATAACACTTAACTGCTATCGATATTTCTAATCACTCTGCAGAGAGTGATATCTAAAGCAAGCAGAGACTAATTGTTGCTGCAGAAAGGAAATGAATATAAAAGAGCCAAACCAAGCCTGAAATTAAGGATGAAAACACACAGCAAAAGTATACATATAAAAGCTACCCATTTCTACCACTGCCCTAACTTTGGTGCCTTAGAGCTTTTCATCTACTTTTGAGATAGCAGCTTCAGCTTAAGATAGAAATCTAAAGCTAACTACACTCCATAGGCACATATTTCTGCCTGTGGACTTACTACAAAGTACATCTAAGTCTAAATTAGTCACAGTAACACCAAAATATTAAAGCTAAGTGAGAGAGGGATTTATCTCATTCAGTGATGCTGAATACCAAGTACACTGAACTGTCTGAACTACCACGAAGGAAAGATTTTATTGCTCTGTGAAACCTGTCCTCTTCCCAGAGTAGACTTCAGTAATGAGAAGTATGAAGAAAGTTTGAAGACAGAGATTATTAGCATTATATGTTCCCCTTCAAGACATTCATTCTGACCTACAGATCCAAATAATGAGGGAAAATCCTGCTTCCTATACAGAACCCCGATCATAGATACCAAATCCACTAGTAAAAAAAAATAAGGCAACAAAACAGTTATTACTCCCTCAGAAGTGTTCCTCCCTTTAGAGCAGAAACATTTCCACAAAAAACCAGATGGTTAAGAGTCTCAGAAAACCTTCAGGACAAAACTATCCAGCATGTGCAGCACATCCTGTATGTCCTCCACATTCCTCACCTGTCTTTGACATAATCCATCCAGTGCTCCATTTCAGACTCTGAACTGGTCTTCTTTATCTGTCAAGAAGAAAAACAAGTATCACTCCCATACATCTTAGGCTGTCTAAAGATATATTTAAAAAACAGGGGGTTTTAAACAAGATTTAAGCTTGTTAAGAAAAAAACACCACCAAACAAAAAATATAAACAACAAACAGAAATAGTCTTTTGTATACTGAGTCTTCAAACCTCCGAAATTATCAAAATAGAACAATCCAACCTGTCTCCTTCATCTGGAGCACTGCCAGAACATCCACAATCAAGCAGTTAGATTTTAATAGTGCCACATTCTCAGGCCAAAACTAAAGCAGTCAGCATGGAAGAAAAAATGGTAATTAATCATGATGCCAGTCAGGATATGTCCTAGTCAGGATAACTAATTCAGCAGCCCAACACAGCATAGCCCATACTGCAAACCTACACAGTCCAGCTGCCACAGAAAGGGCAGCACATCATTCTGCTGCAAGGATCTTCCAACATCCACCACAAGCCTAAGCCCTTTCAGAGCTACAGAAGGTCTATGAAATTATTCATATGTGCAATGAAAACCAATAAAGAAAAGCATCAGAACTGTTTACTCACTAAATGGATCAGCTCCTTAGCAAGCTGGGCAATGGACAGCTCAAAGTTAGTTCCAATGTTATAAATTTCCCCCGGTTTCCCCTCCTTCAGGACAGTAAGGAATGCGTCTACCACATCAGTTGCATAAAGGAAATTCCTTCTCTGAAGTCCAGAACCATGAATACAGCTTAAGACAAGTAAAAGATAAAAAAATTTTGTTAGTCCTCAAATAGATGCATTCAATTTACTGGACTGTGTTTTCAGCAGTTTTGCTGTTAGATGGCTGCCTGAAGGTACCTTAAGTAGCTGATATGCAAACAATCTTTTACTTTAAGGAAATCCTGATATTAAAATAAATGATTTAGAACTTAGTTACGTAATTATCATTTTACAAACTAGCACATATTTATAACTGTAATTATAGTTTTATAGCAAAAATACTACCAAAGAATGTGAGTTACTTACCATTTTCTGTTCTGTTGCAACAATGATATAAACTTTGGAATAACCTAAGGAATTGAACATCAACAAAAAAAAAATTACTCCACTATTTTAGAAGTTGTTATTCTACAAAGAATGAGGAACTTCAATAGTTATGTAGCATTAAGTATTTCAATAAGATACTTTAAATACTTCCAAGTTTTATTAAATGTAATGAAAGAATGTATCAAGCCTAGAAACTGCAAGGATTTTGGTTTGTAAGAATATTGTGTTGTAAACTTTATCTTTCTGGCTGTTACAAATGTAACATTTTTACAAAAATAAAAAAAGTTTCTATTACTTTGCACACAGCAGAGCATCAGAGTCTAACTAGAAATAATTACTGCCAACAGTTCAGAACAAAGTTTAAACATCCAGCAAAATGCAGTAAATCTAGAACCAAAGAGTTGCTTAAATAGTTAAATTTGGAAGAGAATCAACAGAGAATTTTGAAGTAATGTAGATAAACACAGATCAAGTGACAGTGTGCTTGCTGCACAAAGATTTGCATTATGTTCATCTACAGGCTCAGATCTATCCATAATGCCCCAGATCCTTCAGAAAAGTCGCCTCCACTATTAAAGTTCTTAAAGTGAAGCCATTAGAAAACTACTCTAATTAATTAAATTTAACTTCCTACTCTAAACACAGAAGCAGAATACTAGATAAAATTAAAGATTCATGTAGCCTAGTGCTGTGGTTTTAGCAGTAACTAAAATGTGGTGTGTGAACAATTTATGCAAGTCAAAAACAAGCAAATACATCCCCTGAATATACCCCCAACAATCATGCAACCTGTAGCAAAACACAGATCGATGCAAAATGTACTCTACAAGCCATTGCTTATCCACCTGCAATAATGTAGGTGAAAATAAATTTACTGGAAGGAAAAAAACCACAAAAAGGTAAAAAGCAATTTAAATTAAAAAATACCTCCATAGAACTGTAAAATATAGCTACATTCCCCACCAGTTCCACACTCCAGAATGTGATTATCACTTTCATTTCACCATTTCCATTCACTAATCAAGCAGATTCTGGTAGTGACTTAAAAAGGCAACTCCTTCTCACAAATTTTTCAACAGTTACCCTCCAAGGTCTGTATGAACACATGCAAAGACAAGTCACTTTACACTAGTTCTCATCTTACATATGAATGCTATAAATTCATCTTACTTATTTTCTGTGCAGGTTAGAACAGCCCTTTCTATACCAGCCATTGTATCCTCAGCTTACTTTGTTTCTAACGTTTCCCTTAGTTATTATATATATCCACTCACAATTACAAAACATGATGTTAATGTAATTTGTAGAGGAATTCTGTCAAAATATCCTTTGAAAAATAGAAAAATTACAAAACAAAGTTGCTGTCATAATATTCATTTAAACTACAAGTCCCTAATTGAAGATTTACCAACAATCAAAAAATATATGTTCAAGGTAAGACATGTTAGTGTAAGCTCAAAATATATAATCACACATCAATGGCAAGAGTGCTTTTTTCAAAAGTCATCCCATGCACGTGAGAAAAAAGTAACATCACTGCAACCCTGAATTCTGGCACACTGAAGCTCAGAGTAAAGCACAGTTTAACTTACTTTTTCTGGATACTGATGTGGTCCATAAACATTACTGCTCCGTGTGATGACAACTGGAAACTGCAGAGCATTAAGCATACGTGTGATGATGTAAGAAAGCACACACCAGTAAAAATCTGCAGCTCCCTGCTGATTAATAAACAAACCGACACGTGCACAGCACTTACTCAAAAATCTGTAAGCCCTTACAGGCATCACTGAATTAAGCTCTCTGTATGTCTGTCAAACAGGCAAGGGCCCCCTGCCTTCTCAGCCTGTTAGAAGCACCACAAGGGACAAATGTTTGAAATCTCTCTTGCTTTGAAACCACCACAGGACATTGCATATGTCTATCTGGTTGACTGAAGACTGGCTTACTCCTACTTATTCCATTATGTTTCACAGGTCATTAACAACCTATTCTTGCTCACTTTATAGCAAAAACATCACATAACAAGAACAGAGTCTAAAGTATCGAAAATATTAAATGTGTTTGCTTAAAAAAATCAGACTAGCAGGACTTTTTCTTCTTTTTTTTTTTTTTTTTTCTTTAACTATAGGCCTAGTCTTAATACAATTTGAATTATGCATGTTCTACTTATGTGTAATACTTTTGTACTTCCTGCAAGCTTAGCATTGCTTTTTAAATTCCTAATGTTCTCTTTGACCATTTTATCAAAGCACATTTTTAGATACTGCAGCTCAGATTTAAAAAACAAAAATTAAAAACATCTGACCTGTCCCCACTGTCTCGCAGTGTATCTTCACAACTTATTGGAGGAGATTCTTTAACACATTCAAACTACAAGACTAACAGTAAGGAAAGAGGTGGCACTGTGGGGACTAGTACTGACTTTTCTTTTATGCCCTAATGTACATAATACAGACACTTAATTACAGGCTTCAGAGTTTTTGAAGCTTCCATGGACTTACTTGGTACCTTTCCCAGTAAGACTGAACAAAACACTCTGCAGCTGCTTTAGAGGAGGCATAGGGATTTGTTGGACGTTTTGGTGAGGATTCATCAAATTCCTAAAATGAAAAGAAAAATATGCATTGATCAATTCTTTTGCCCAGATAAGCCTTAAAGTTACAAAAGTAATAAAAATCCCTAAATATCCAAGCACATCAGTCTGAAAAAATCCCCTTACAACAGAAGACAACAATAAAATACAGCCTATTTACTGAACATAAGAGGCAGGCAGATTACCAGCAATAATATTTTTATACTTGTAACAGAGTTACCTCACAGCAGCAGGTCCTCAGATTTTTATCTTATTAAATAAGTACTGTTGCTACAGGGAGGCTTAGTATTTTTCAGGTTCATATTGCCTCAGAGAGCAATGGGGCCACCACTAGCAAATTCACCTTTCAGTCCTAAATATGAGGGGTCTTTTCTTAATTTTTTCTGTAACTTTATTTCTGTAAAAAATTTAGAATTGCAATCCAAAAGCTTCCAAATCAAGACTTCAACAATTCTGACCAGTTCTAGAACAGATATCTTCCAGGCTATCCTGACACTTTAATCTACTTCTCACTTGAAGGGAGGAGAAAACAAACCAAAAGAAGGGGGGATACTACACAAGGCACAATTGGTAACAATCACCCTAACATGATTAAAACACTCACTGTTCTTGTCTGACCTTTGCCTCTGAGATTAAATGGCCTTCCTCACCTCAAAAAAAAACCATGAGAACCTCTAGTGTGATTCACAAAAAGAAGAAAATACTGATTAAAGTCCTCTTTTCAAGGCCCAGAGACAGAAAAATTTCACTTGAAGGTATCAGCCAAGCCACGGGTCTACACAGCAGAAAGCACCATCCTTGGGTACCATAAAAGCCTACAGATGGAAGTTGTGTGAAGGACCTGATAAAGACATTGTGATAGTAAGAAAGTGCATCAAACTCTTCTCAAGTACATTAATATTTCCAGGGACTATGGTAAAAGGCTCCTTGACTTTATTTATGCCTTAGAAAGATGAACATGCATAATTTGTCTTTTTACTGAGCTAAATTACATTTCCTGAATTAAGGTCAGATATAAATAAGGTCAGGCATAAATTCTCAAAAATCAAAGATCTGCATACAAGAACAAGAAACATCTGAATATTTATTATAGTAATACAGGAATTGTTTCCTGTTTGCATTGTCACTACCTACAGTTCTGTTAGTATTTTAGCTAGAATACAGAGTAGCTCCCTGCCTGTCAAGCTGTGCACATTACTGAAGTCTCATGCATGCTCCAGGACAAACCTGTAAAATACACTGCTTTGAGGAGTGTAACATCTCTGAGGAGTAGTGACACCATCAATGACCCAAATCTCACTGCTTTACACAATAAACATTCAATATAAAACAAGCTTTGAAAAAAAAAAAATCAGGACAATTTTTACACTCAGCTTTCTAGAATCAACCAGTGCTTACTTGAAGTCAAACATTTACAGAGGCCAAGGAAAGTTAGACTCAACTTTGTTTTCACTATTAAAAGCAGATAAAGTAGAAAAATCCTCATGCATTTTCAAACTCACCTCATCAGTGCTACCTCCATATACTTCATCTGTACTAACATAGACAAACTTCTCCACATTGGCTTCATGTGCAGCAGCTACTAGCACATTGGTGCCATAAACATTCACATAGGTGAATTCCAGGGCATGCCAAAATGAAAGATCTACATTAAAAAAAACCAGACAATTCTGATTAAATTTAGGTAAGACAGGGCTATAGGTTCCACTTGGAGGCTGCAATATAGACCTGTCAGATAGCAAGGTCCTTATTAAATGAAGGCACCTTCTACACTTACACAAAGACAAAAATCCTTGTTCTCAACAAGAGGCTGGAATCACGAGCAAAGCTTGATGTTGGTTATGGACTTTTTAATCTAAAATAGCATTGCCTTTATAGTATAGCAAGAAAAGTATAGTAAGAAAAGTGTCATTCAAAGACAGTTGCAAGATGCAGTAATATGGACCCATGACTAATAACTCATCAGCAGCTGTTTTGATTCTTAAAATTGTTCCCCTGACCTAATGAGTTTGTGCCTATCAAATCTGACAATTTTGAGAAGTATTTTCCTGGAGAATTTTTTGAGGATTTCTTCTCATGATGGATGGAGTATGGTGGGGATTGTTCTTACTAACAGTGATACTAAAAAGAAGCCAGATGAAATAGGCACTTTATAATTCATTCTCTCTTTTTAGCACAGAGATAAGATTCCAGTGGGACTCATGCCTGATCCTTCAGTTTTCATGCCGTTTCTTCATGTGACACTGGAGCCAATTAAGTAAAAACTCCAGATGATGTACAAAGCCCCTCTCCACTGTCTTTATGACTCCCTCAGTACACTGTCAGCTACATGTGAGTCAAGATAGAATTTAAAAATGTAATGCAGACAAAAAGGTGCATTACCATTTATGTGAAATGAAAGCAAGACAACAGCTAGATGAAGTGCTTTTTAAATCAAGTCTGTGAATCCCTCCAAGTTAAAAAGGCCACCAGACACTCAGTCATGTGATTTGTAGAGACAAATTGGATCCTTGGTTTATATGAAGTGAAAAGACAAAAAGTATGTATTTCAAGCAGGTATAGCCATGGAAAACAATACCATTCAGCAATGCTCACCTACATGTGTTTGGGCTGCAAAATGAAGGACTATATCTATTTTCTCGGTTTCAAAGAGCTGCTTTATAAAGGCAGGTTCACAAATATCTCCCTAAACAGGAAAAAAGAAAAGCAAATTATTTTTGATAGAAAATAGTCAGCTTCCCCTGACACTAAGTATCACAAATGAAACCATTACAAAGGGAACACAGGATACAAACAGCACTATCAACTGAGTTCTGGACCATTTATCAATGCCAGATCTAAAATAAGACCATATGTAACATTTCACCCATTTTTTAAAAAATCCCCAACGAAACTTATTCCAGAATTTATATTACCATCAACATTAGAAACAACAGTGTGCCCAAAAATACACACAACAAAAGTACAGCATGGAGCTCCAACACGGAGGCTGAAATGCCAAGTTCCCAGAGCAAGTAAGAGTTCTCAGTCTGGCGAGCAGGCAGGGACATCTAGTGGCACTGCAAAAGGAGAAGCGGAGTCCCACTAAAGGGGAATTATGTCTTGCAAGGGTTTTGCTGCTACCTGTTTATTCTGGTGATTTGTTTCTCACTTGATGTATTTTTTAAAAAGAGATATTAGTTTGAACTAAACAGCTAGTTACTGAATATTTCTAAACTGAAATTCAGGCTTAGTATATCTATGCTGCACAGCAACAGAAATTGTGATTAAAATGTATCTTCCATACAGCCCCTGAGTCAAATTTTCTAAATTTACTGTTCTACTTTCCAAAACAGACTTCCTTTCTACACTACCACTAGAGAGTATATCCTTCTTGCTGTCTCCTAAGGTCAGTACCAATATTACAGTTCTCATCGTGAGGGCTGCACATCAGAGGTTATCTTTTCCAGCACATTTTTTCCTGTCAGTGTAAACTGCTGGGTTGCATACCAGCTGGATGTTGTGATCAACTGTCCCTAAAAACCAAAAACAGAAAGAAAAAAAAAAAACCGAATGCACACCCCAAACCACAAAAAAAAAAAAAAAAAAAAAAACCCAAACCTACAACCAAAAGAAGAAAGAAAGAAAAAAAAAAAAAAAAAAAGGGGGAATTTGAAGGGAACTGTGTGTTTTCGTCGCTCCTATCCCATCCGGCTCCGCGTACTCCGGAGCAGCTCCCGGGGTTCCCAAACGCCCCCCGCACGGCGGAGCAGGGAGAAAAGCAGCGAACGGCGTGGTGCACGTACCTTTCCTTCGCCTCCGCCGCCCGGTCCCGCTGCCTCCGGTTCTTGAACCAGTTGCTGACCTGGGTGGTGGTGAGACCGGTGGCTTCCGCCAACTCCCGCTTCTCCCGGGGGGACGGGTAGGGGTTGTGGGCGTACCACTCCCGCAGCACGCCCCGGGATTTCTCCTTGAAGCAGTAGCTGGTTTCCTCGCCGTCCCAGATGGTGCGGGGCAAAGGGAATTTTCGGCGGACGCGGTATTTGCCGACGGCGCCCAAGGGTCTGCCCCGCAGCTTCTCGGCTTCCACGTAGTGCGCCTTCAGCCAGAGCTGCTGCAGCTTGGGGTGGTTGTGGGGGGAGAACTGGTGGCTCTCCAGGATCTTGTAGAGCTCGCGGAAGTTGCCGCGGTGGAAGGCCACCACCGCCTTGGCCTTGAGGACGCTCTCGTTCTTGTGCAGGTGGTCGCAGGCCGGCAGCGACCAGAGGAACCGGCCCAGCCTCTCCAGGTTCCCCCCTTGCTGCAGCACCTCGCAGACGCAGGCGACCTGCTCCTGCGTGAAGCCAAACGACGGCAGCATCGACATGGCCGAGCGCGGCGGCGGCCGCAGGAGGACGAGGAGGAGGAGGAGGAGGAGGGCGAGGAAGCGACGGGCACCCCGCCGGGGCGCGGCGGCGGAGGGGCGCGGGGTAGGCGCCCGCCGGGCCCGGGCCCGGTGCTGATCCCGATCCCGGTGCTGATCCCGATCCCGGTGCCGATCCCGATCCCGGTGCCGATCCCGATCCCGGTGCCGATCCCGATCCCGGTGCCGATCCCGATCCCGGTGCCGGCCCCAGAGCGGGGAGGCGCCGCGGCGGCCGAGGGCGGTGTGTCGGGCGAGCGGGGATGCTCGTCGCGGCGCCGGGGGGACTTTGTCCCCGCTCGGCCGCCGCCGCGCTTAAAGCGCCCGAGCCCCCGCGCCGCGCTGATTGGGCACCCCCG
>VZUI01050460.1:0-38039 GCA_013401135.1 Cettia cetti
GTGCAGTCCCGGGCACAGCCACAGGGGGCGCTGCTGGCTCCCGGCTGGGCGGGGCGGGCGCTGGTTCCCCGAGCCTGCAGGGGGCGCTGTCCAGCCCGGCCGGTTTCTCCCTCACGCTGCGATGGCGGGAGGGCTGCATGGCGGGAGGGCTGCAGCAGGAACCTCGGAGCACGAGCAGAGCCCAGAGGAGCAAGGGAAATGTATCAGAAACTCTGCAGCCGTAGCAGCAACTGTGGGGTGGCCAGCAGGCAGGGTAGCTGGAGCAGTGGCAGAGAAATGGCAGCCCAGCTCCTGAACATGGCCGGAAGAGGCTCCTCTGGCGGCGGAAAGGGCTCAGAGTCCCGGGGTTTCCCCTGAGGCACCAGAGATGGTGAGAGTCCTTTTTTTTAGTGAGGTGGGGTGCTAGTAAGGTTCCAGTGCAACAGCTGCTCCCACAAGCAGAGCTTCACTCAGGGCAGGAGCAGACAGCAGGAGGTGGGGCCTCGCAGTGCTGGTGAATTCTCCTCACGATGAGGGCAGCCTGTCTCCCCACCGATACTGACAGCGAGAGACAGTGAGGAGCTACACCCAGCCAGCTCAAAATCTTGAGGTATCTCTGCTCTTCCAAAGAGAAACCCCCCCAGGTAAGAGAGTAGCCAGCTGCACCCTTCTCCCACCTTGGCCATTTCATTAGTCTCAAATACTGGTCGTTATTGTCTCAGCAACAGATGAGACAAAATTACATGAGAGAAAGAAACAAAAGGAAAAATGCTAACCCCTAACAAACTGGTAAGGGATTTGGGAGTGTGACTTATTTTAGAGGGTCAGGATTTCACCAGAAGGAGGAATTTCTCACTTTGCTCCAAGGTCAAGCCCAGGCTCTGGTGTGTCCTGATTCCTCTGGAGCCCTGGGCTGAGCAGGAGTCCCTGTGTAGATGACTCTGACCTTGGTCTGAGGCATGAGTTAGTCAGGAGCTGTTTGGATCAGGCATTGTCTTTCCTGCAGGATTTGCCTCCTTTATACACTTAAGCCCCTCCTGTCTTTGCACCCATTCTGTTGGCTGGAGCTGAGCTGTGACTTTATTTCCAGACTAGGGGATCAGTGGTGCTCTTACCCAGCCCTGTAACCTGTCCACTTTGCCGGGCAGATGCACTCTAGTGCTCAGAGTCCCTCAGTGCCTTTCCACCATCCCTTTTTGTGCCTTCAGCTCCTGTACTTGTTATTAACACAGCCAAATGTACAACAGAGTTCAGCTTCCTGACCCCAGTCGTGCTCTCTGACATTTGCTGCTATGAGGAGGCTGCTCTGCAGCTCTCACTCAGACACACTAAATGCTGAGTGCTATCTCCCATTCCCTCTCTCCACCAGAGCAGATGAAACCAATGGGGCATCAAAATGCCACAAAGACTCTGTTAAATGTGTGATTCCCCTGACCTCTCTTTTTGCAGGCTTTAAACTTCTCTGTCACTGTCACTATTTTATGGCCAGTGATGTGATGCCATTCCTGTCTCAGGGATGTGCTGCTCCAGCTCAGCTGTTCCTCACAACCAACCAGACTGGGATTGCAAACTGTGCTCCAAACAGTCTCAGGGCACACAGAACCAGTGACAGTCTCCTCCTTACCCTGCCCTTCCCCTGGCACAGTTTACTTCCCTATTCACTCCCTAGAGGAAGGCCTAAAGCAGCAGATTGCAGCATTGACTGAAGGAGATTCTCAGCAGAGCCATCTCCTCAGGGGACAGTAAACTGTGAGCATTCCTCCTGAAGGGCCCTTGAAACATTGAGATCTGGCTGGGATTATTCCAGGACCCCTAAATGAGTGCGTGCCACAAGCCTGGGACATCAAGAATTTTGAAGGCTCTGTGTTCACCTCAATAGTGATCAGAACCTCAGGTTACCCTTTACCCACTGATTGAAAGGGTAAAAAACTACCATGGAGTTTATGCTTATTAACAAATCTTCATGCCCTAGCAAATGGATATGGGGATTTACTGATCTCTTGTCAGTGATGAGAATGACACATGTCAGATTCTGCTCTTGGGAAAACACAAAATCCTCCAAATGGATCTCCACAGTTCTTTTACTTCAGATATTCACAAGTCATGTCTGGCCTAATCCCTGAGCTTTGGCTGGGTGTCAGGACTGAGGATAACACAACCCAGAACAGATCAATACCTCGCTGAGGCAGTGGTCAGAGATCCCCATGTCCCAGACAACAAAAAGACCATTGATTCTGTTCTGATTGCATTGATGCAGGGTATCTAATTCCAAATCTGCAAAAGAAGTGCTGGAATTGCACCTACAGGAAAAGGAGCTGATCTTGTGACCCACTGAATGTTATCTGCTCTGCATCAGTCTCATCTTTCCCTTGCTCACATTGATCTCCTTGGGTTTGTGTTTTTTGCCAGTACTTTCATGGGAAGATGAAAAGAAGGGTTGCCATGCACTGAAACAATAAATTCCTCAAAGCCTGAGCAGGCTTTGAGATCTCTTCATCTTTGGAAGTCACTAAACCTTGCATGGAAGTGCTTTCCAAGGTGATAAATTAATGGATGTATCCTGAGCGCTGACCACAGAAATACACATTAAGCAATGCAAAGAGCTATTATCCCACTTCATTGAAGCAATTATCCAGGAAACTATCAAATCAGCTTGATTCCTGATGGAAAGTCAGTGATTTAGGGAGGAAATAGTCCATTCCACAAATAAGCAATAATCTAAGAATGAGGAAAACCTACCTGGATGCATTAGCTGTAGTCATCTTTCTCGTGCTATCAAACCTCCCTTTCCTGAGCACAGGCAAAGAGAATCCAGCCAAAAGCTGACTACAGGCTGATCTAATGAAGCTGATATTGTAGACTCAGCACAAGCTGGACCCAGGCCAGTACATTAAGATGGAAGCACCAGAGAGGCCCTGAGTGAATAGATTCCTAATGGATAAGGAGCGAGAATCTTTTTCATCTTTTTTCATCTGCTTTGACCTCTCTGCATTATCTGAAACCAGTGGCCATAGGATAACAGCTATTTCACCTGACAAAATCATTCTTTACCCTAAAAGTGGTACGAGGGAATGGAGGAGGGCTAAAATGGCCCAAATTATTTCAGGGACACATTTTAAATATTGAAAGAAAGCATTACTTTATTCCATTAAATTTCTGCATTTCTTCATTTAGTCCAACAGCTATCAAGCATGGGGCAAAGTGGTTAAATAATCTGAAGTTAAAATACCAGCACCATGAAAGAAAAAATGCAGATTTACTGTTGGTTCACAGAAAATAAATGAAATTGGTCAGAGTTTGGGCAAGATCAGTGTATAGGGAAGAAAACCTGGCAGAGGTAAGACAGAGAAAAGAAGCTATTTTGAAGCAATGACCTTGTGCCACGTGTGCAGTCCAAATAAACCAGTTCATTCTGTGCAGTTCCAGGCGAGTGCCTGAATTTGTCATTGTGTCTCATAGCAGCATCCATATCTCCATTTAGCAATGTTTTCCATTATCATAATGTATCTACAGTTATTTATGCTTTCTGTCACCTCCTGGCTGCTCTATGATCCTGGGCAGGAATCCCACAGAGCCCAGGAAACTCCAGCGTGTACGGAATGCTCCGGCACAGCTCTCCAGCAGCACGGCTCGCAGAGCCTGATCTCTGTTCTGCTCTGGGTCCTTCACACTTTGTAATTATCCTGCTCTTTGTTCTGGAGATATTTTGCTCGTCTGGCACAGCCAAGTGGGGCAATGGCAGATGGAAGTTGCTGGGTCAGTAGCTGTGAACTCCCACAGGTTCTAAGGACCACCACAAATGTTACCACACTCCAGTGCAAGCACGAATTAGG
This sequence comes from Cettia cetti, assembly GCA_013401135.1. Taxonomy (NCBI): domain Eukaryota; kingdom Metazoa; phylum Chordata; class Aves; order Passeriformes; family Sylviidae; genus Cettia; species Cettia cetti. The sequence continues at coordinate 3,813 of VZUI01050460.1, forward strand.
TTGTTTGTGACTCTGTCTTTTGTGAAATAAATGCCCAACTTATAGTTTTTTCGTTGAAAAATGAACATTTTTCAAGTTAATCACTCCATACTTGTTCCCCTAGGATGAAACTCTTCCCCAAATGTGCCTCAGCCTCTGGGAAAGAGGCTGATTGTGGAGCTCAGGGGTGCCAGCTGTCAGTGGGTGGATGATGTGACGAGCAGGGTGTCACAGGGGGTGTAGCAACAAAGATAAACCCTGCAACATCATAATTTGGGTCCATACAGAGGAATGCAGCGTCAAGGAAGACAGAGCAACTCTCCATCCCTGCTTTTGTCTGGGATGAACTCCCTGTGGTTCCCCGTAGCTGAAGGAACTCTGCAGTGGAAATATTCTGCAGTCTGCTCCACTGAGCTCTTCTCCTCATTGCAATATTCTGGCCACTTCACACCCTTGTGGCAAGGAAACACAGACAAACCATTTATCATATCTGAATTCTGGGCAACAATTAAAGAATAAGCACTAGTGTAAGAGGAATCCATTTCTTCTCATTCACCGTTTCAGGTGTGAAAAGAGTTTAATCTTTAGGTCTATTTCCCTGAGGATTGACCTTATATGTTAAAAAAAGGCCAGTCTGTAATTATAAAGTAAGTGATAAGCATCAAATGGATTGTTACAGAACCCTTTTGTTGCCTTTATTGCATGATAAGGAGCAGTTGCTGTGTAACCTTGAATGTGGGCAAATAACTCATGCTAAACACATTGCGACAAAGATGGCATTTTGGCAGGGCTTTGATGTAGGTCATTTTATTACCAGGCTGAATCAAACTACAAACTGATGTCAAACTCATGCCAAGAATGCTAATAAAACACTGATCAATGAGGTGCTGGACTGCTCAAGTGAAGTGGTCGAGGGAAAATGCAGACTTAAAAAGTCTGGAATTCCAAAGGTTGAAGTGCTTGGACTATTATACTGGGAGGAATTATATTCCTTGCATTAGGACAAGTTTTCTTTACTCCAGGGGCCTTTAGCTGAGTGTTGAACAGGACAGTGTCAGAAAGTATGTACTTATCTTTATTTTTCTTGACCTTTATGTGCAAGTAATTTTTATAGTTCCATTAAGTAGTAAGATCATTTGCAAACCACTGTACAAAGTGTATTATGAAGAATGCCTTGGGGACCATTGTATCCTATTATGTTGAATGTTAATAGAATGAAAAATTAATTTAAACTCTAAAGACTTGAGCAAGGCAAGACACTCCTTTTATAGGAGAAATTCAAAATTTTATTTGCTATGGTAAAACTTTAGAGCTATACCCTAATATGACCTTTATAAGCCTGGTTTGGATCAGTCAGTGCAGGAGTCTGATTGTTTGCCACTTTAAATACAATTGCTACTATCAAAGTTTCTCTGTTTAAAAAGGGGGGGTTTCTGTCACCCCCACATTTGGGATTAGTCACTAGTGAGCACTGAGCTCACAGCTACTTGTTTAGCAATTAATCAGCCAGAGATGAGAGAAACCACGGTTCCAAGAAGCATCTTCACATTACTTGAATCTTTAATTGCTCATTAAACATTGTCATCTTCAGCGATGTGGGACTTCTGAACACCTGAAAACAGGGATACAGTTCTTTATAATGCATTTTTTATTATTTTTCATGTGACTGAGTGCTTTGGGATAGGGAGTTGTCTCTTGAGTCTTGCTGCTAAGTCTCACATTGCACTCTTCCCACAGGACTACAGCTAGACAAGTGATTAAGGAAACTTTATTGCTTAATTAGTTACTCTTATTTCATATTTATGTTAACATAGTTAAGGTGTGATAAATTTGTGTGGAAATCAACTAAATATAGAGCAGTAATGTGCAGGAGTTTTGCTATTTGGAAGAGTAAAGAACCAGTCCCCCATGAACCTTCTTGCTCATGTTTGCCTTGAGGTGAGAACATGGCCCACTTAAAAGTGTAAAAAATGCTACACATTTTACATGTTAGAGTGATTTATTATTGCAAATGTCTATACAGGCAACAGCCAAATCTCAGTTTTGACTTCCACATCTCTTACAAGACTAGGATGTCACATCAATGAGAAATGTACTCTCAGCTAAAGCTGTGCAGGGCACAATTCCCTGTTCCAGCACATCCTATGTCTATTAGCACACTGTAGTTTGAATAAAAATCTATAAGTTTGTGACTATTCTATATGTTAACTTCTCCTTGTTCTGGAGGATAACCAGCCATTTTCAAATGGTTGCATGAAGGTGTGCATATTTTTATTGGAAAATCCTGTTTATCTAATATCCTGCCCTGAATTTCATCCTACAGCTGTAGAGTAGGATGCTTCACTGTCTCCAGAAAGCCCAAGTCGAGTAAAATAAATGCACAAAAGATTAGAACAATTAGTGACTAGAGATTAGCTATGAATATTTCATGCCCACTGCAATACTGTCTAAACACAAGATATGGAATAAGAATAAATTGCATTTTTGACATGCAGCAAACGTAGAAAGGAAATGATTAATTTAGGAAGATCTTGCCGTCGTTTTAACGAGGCAGCCTTCTAATCACTGGTCACGTGGGATCTGCTGGATAAAGAGCAGGAAAGTTTGTCCCACAGGATTATTCTAAGTTCACCTGCATTTTGAAGCTGGATTTAACTATTTTCTGAACAGCTCAGTGGGTTTGGTCTGCAATGGCCCAACCACAGGATAGGCAGCCAAATGTTTCCATGAGCTCTGATGGCAGCCTGGGTGTGGGCCCACGGTGTGATCCAGTCTGGGAGTCCAACCAGAATGTCAGGTGTAGCTGGAGTCACTCAGAGCTGCAAGGCAGTGGTGGAGAACTTTTGACACAGGAGGTATCTGGGAACTGAAAGGGTTCCAGCTTTCATTTCACCTGCAGATCAGGGAAACTTTCAGAAGATTTGCTGACTGATTTCAAATTAATTGGATGGTTCAGCTCCATTTTCACTGCTGCAAACCAAAGCTACTTCCCCAATCAGCTTTGCTAGCCTTGGTTTAAACAGGAAGGAATTATCTCTGTCTTGGGATAAGTCTTTTGTAGTCCAGCTTCAGGCAGTTCTTGGTTAAGTAACTCAATACCCACCTTTCCAATCAGATATAAAAACACAGGATATGCAACCATAGGTTATATATCATCTAAGCCATGTATTTTGTACATATGTCCATACAGTTTAATACAGTGACCTCATTGCCACTGCATCATGTTTATTAATAACTCATCCATGTTGGTCTAGATGGAAATTATGTGTTCCAACTTAACCACCCAATTTGAATTTCTGACATACAGTTTTTGGCAGTGTCCTAAGTGGTAAAATAGAAACAAGGTAGTAAGCAACAAAGTTCAGTCTTTGAAGCAGTTATTCAGTGCTCTCCAGGTTCTTTAGTATGTGATGGGCACACACTGGAAACTGTCAGACACTGAAACAGCATGGGAAAAGAGAATCCTAAAAACTATGAGCTGTTCCTCAGCCAACCTGTCTTAGTTTGAACTTGAGGATATTGAACTTCCCATATTCCACCAGTGAGACAGAACTGCAGTTATGGAAAACTGGCTGACCTTGTAGAGATACAAATGCACTTACAGCCTCTGCATCATGGAGTAAAATTATTTATTTTCCTAGTTTCCTGTTTTTAAAAAAGTCTAATTTGGATCTTAATACACTTTCAAGACTGAGCTCCATTTTGTCTTATGAGCAGTTGCAATTTGAGTGCAATGTAAGAAGCTGCTGTTCTGTAATATAATAATAATAAATGTCAGTTTGGTAAAAACTTTATTATGAAGCAAAATTGCTAACCAAAGGAGTTTCTGGTGTGCAAGTTTTTCATTACAGGGCTGAAGTGACAAATGAATTTAATGCTGTCAAGAGACCTATATATTATTTTGGTCACTTAGCAATAATTAAATCTTGTGAGTAATTATTTTTTTGTGTGTTTGCTTTGTTTAATATTTTTAAACAAAATATTGCTCTCTAAGACATTGTTTAGGGTATGTTTAGCAACCACTTAATATGTTTACAATGCTGTGTGTTGTTTCCTCTCAACAGCTCTGTGCACAGAGGAGTGTGTGCATGGAAGATGTGTCTCTCCTGACACATGTCACTGTGAACCAGGCTGGGGAGGGACTGATTGCTCAAGTGGTGAGTAAAGATACTAAAATATGATCAAAATATATGTTGCTATTAAAAACCAAGCCTTACAAAGCAGTGGCCTTAGAATTAGGATGCTTTGAATGGAAAAATGAGGGTGTTCTGCTGGTTATTTTGTAAGAATTTATACTGGGTTGGAACAAAATGACCTTTAAGGTCCCTTCCAACCCCAACCATTCTGTGGTTCTATGAATATGTGAGAATACCCTTTCCTAGGATAATGACATTGGACTTTTTTGGCTGTGTTTTGCAAAGAAATGTAAAATGCAGTGAGGGATGCTGTTAATGCTTTTGGTCCTGTTATTAGGATACCAGCACAGATAATTGAGCTCTATAAAGAATTTTTTCTTTCAAATCTTTAATACAGCACATTCTTCATGAATTACTCTGTGGAGTGTTGGAGCTGTTTGGAAAGTACTCTCTCCAGACAGAATTCTTGTCCTGTTCAAGCCAGTGGGAGTTTTGCCATTGACTTTTCAGGCAGCCCAGATTCTCTCCTCTGACTTACAATCCATTCCTTAAATCCATACTGCTGAAGTTAGGGAAATGGGACTTGGGAGTTCTGCACCTTTTGCTAGGGAATTAATCCACACTTGAGGCTTTCAATTCTTTCAGCTGGCAAGGCTGTGTTTGTTAAACTCTCTTAATTGGGGATGGTGAGTTGAAGTGGTTGGCTCATGCTGAAATGGAACAGGCAGCACAAACATCCGAGTGTGATGTAACACAGGCCTGAGACATTATTGACAGAGCAGGAATAAGCTTGTTAAATGGAGTCAATTTGTGCATCAGGCAAGTAAATAAAGCTGCATGGGGAGAGATGCTGTGAAATGAAACTGAATGGACGTTTGGTTTTGTGTTGTCTTCCTCCCTCTCTCCCAAATTGATTGGGATCCTAAGAAAGAAGCATCATTACCAGTCAAGAAGGTAACAGAGAAGGGATCTATAGAGGGAGGAGTTGGAAGTGAGTGGGAGGTAAATGTGCCTGAGGGTGAAGGAAATGGGAGGTAAATGTGCCTGAGGTGAACACAACCCGAGGCTGGAGGCAGCGGGCAGGTTCCTGGAGGGCTTCCTGGGGTTTTGGCAGCAGCTCTGCTGAGTATCCCCTCGGTTCCAGCAGAAAAGGCAATAGGAGGGGAGCAGGGAGGAAGGACTTTACTCCAGAGGGGATGTGGATGCTCCAGCCCTGGGAGTGTTCAAGGCCAGGTTGGGCAGAGCCCTGAGTAACCTGGTGTGGCGGTGGCACCCCCCTGCCCATGGCAGGGGTTGGGATGAGATGATCAGTGAGGTCCCTCCAACCCAAACCGTTCTGGGATTATATGGTTCCAAGGCTGGAAACAAAGGCCAGACTATGGGGTTTGAAGCAACATTTTGGGATTACCTGGAATGTAGATAAGAGGAATACTGGGCATCATGACATATTGAATATCTATCTTTAAAAATATTTTAAAAAAGAAAAATCAATTGTGATATATTGCATAGATTCTCAGGAACTCGTTTAATGTTTTGATTATTCCTAGTACTAGATTTAGTTTAACCTACCAGTGAGTATTTGTACAGTGCATGTGCACTAACAGAAGTTAAAAATAATAATTAAAAAGACTGTGACAATAAGGACATGCAGATATAGATTATACATTTATACACATGTGCACTCACAGAGTAAAAAGCACTTCATTCTGTGTAAAAATGGCCAGGAAAGGATAAGATGTCAAAGTACAGAATGGTCTTGTGGACTAAAACTACCCAGTGACTCTTATTAAATTGCTCTAATCTTGCAAGTGGAGATAAAAGAAAAAGAAGGTTTTTCCTATATTGAATATTTAGCTTTTTAAAGTAATTAGGAATATTAAAGCACTGACAATGATTGAGATAGAAACATTATTCATAACTTTTATTTCCGCACTGGGCAGGGATCCAGTATATTTCATTTATGAGGTTTCAGCGGTGGAAAGAGAAGTGTTAGCCAATTCCTAAATTAAATATGCCCTGTTAACTTTTATAAATGATAGCCCAGGATTAGCTTCAAATTTTAAGCTTTCATTTTATTAATATAATTAGTGTGTTTGCTGGCCTATAGTGCCCATTGTCTTTCATTCCACTTGTTCTATGCTGGCTAACACATGTTCCTGTCCCAAGGTCTGATCCCACAAGCTCTGCCCAGTGGAATGCTCCTGGGAGGGAAAGTCAGTTTTACTGCACCTGAGAGCTGCTCACCTTTGTGCTTGACACTAGAAATCTGGGTGACTGGACTCTCCATTGTTAGGAGGCTCTGTTTAAATTTAAGGTTTAAAGGAACAGTTTTCAGCTGAATACAGCACACTGTTACTCCCAGTATTTCCAAGAAAGGGTGAATCTGGAAGCTTTGCCTAACTGAGGTTAACCAGGTTTTTCTGATACATGGTCCATGTGTTGAATTGTATTTTACTGTTATCCAGTTATAATGTGGAAAACAATTTTCACTTCTACTGGAATAATGTGTCACCTGTACCTACTTTCCTTCTGCTCCTTCATGACTATGGGGTAACCAACGAAGTGTTTGCAGTGGCAGAGGCTGTTTGGGATGTTCCTGCAGGGTGTGCTTGGGAGAAACAAAGGCTGGTGGTGGATGGTGCCATCCCAAAGCTGTGGGGCTCGAGAACTTCCCAATACATTCCTCAGGATCAGGGATTTGATCAGTCACAGGCATATTGCTTTTCATGTTGGCTGTTTGAAGGCTTGCACTGAGAGAGGGATCACCAGCCAAAACACTCCCTTTAAATAAAACTCTCAGGAGCTGGAATGGTTTCCTGAGTGATCTCTCCTGAAAGCACTGCTGAGAAATGGAGCCTCCCTGACACTGGAGGTCGTGTGTTGTCATTTGCTCAGGGAAGATCTAAAGGTGTTCACTCCTTCTGAGATGCAATTTCAACACCCTGCTGCCATTATGACTTTCTAAAAGTTATTTCTAACTTTCACTTGATTTGATGGGTGAAATTCAACCACAAGCAAAGTTCCAGCACAAGGTCCAAGTGTCACTTCAGAACCAGAAGTCAGATCCAAATATTCTTCTTTTTTAGTGTGTCTATGTCTGGAGAGGGTCTGAATTCTGACAGTGAGCCCCAGTTTTCCATGGAGAAGCAAAATTCTGGTGTAAAATGCAGTTCCCCAGCGTTACCATTCTCTCTTGGCTAAAATATTCTCAATTAAAGGTTTTGAATAGTTACAGCTACAGCCTGTAGTCATGCAAACAATTTAATCATCTTGCTCAGACTTGGTTTCATGCTTTCCTAGAACCCAGCCTGTAAGACAACAGTTACAAAACTTGCTTTTCAGCGCAGCTTTCCAGTGGCTGATCATGGTGCATGTTAGAGTTCATCTGTTGTCAAGGTTAAAATAACTTCAGATGAATTGCTAAACAATTACAAAAAACCCCAGTGCCATATTCAGCTCTGCATGTCTCTGTACCTGTGTTTTACTGCATGCTGCTGTACATCTGTCCATGCCCACAGGCCTAGCCTTGATTTCATGCTATAAAGCTGCAATATATTAAGGCTTGATTACCATAACAATAAAAAGAGAAGTAATGAGGTATTAACTAAAGAAGCTCTTGAACAAAATGTTTTCAGCATTTTAATGATACTAAAAATTAAAAGGAAAATACTTTTTAAAAACCACTGCATACCTTTCCCTTCCCTTTTAACTTATTTCATTGAATCATGCCTGTTTTGTCTATGCAATCTGAACTGTTGTTTTTTTAAATACAAAGCAAGATTGCAAATGCTCTGTGTGAACTTACCTGCTCACCTTTCCAATTATTTCAAAGCAATTAGCTTCAAACAGTATGATATACTGGCTTGAAGTTCTGGTGGGGATATAATTGCCTGTTGGTGGTTACCTGGCCTCTTCTGGGTCTTGCTCACAGCCATCTGTATTTATAGGCCCTTAGGCCCCCATCCAGCAAAGAATTTAGGCTTATCCTTACACAAATAGGACTTTCCATCTGCTTTAAGTATTTAGATAGTTGTTGAGTTAGTTTTGAAGAATCAGCTAAAAGAGCTTCAGTGAAATCTATACACAGCTCTTATTGAAATCATCATGCCTGTGAGGAATAAAATGGTCTTTCTTTCAAGATGTTAATCAGATAATTTTATTGAAGACCATTTTGACTTTCATGAGCATTATTTATTGTGAGGAAGGTCACAGAAATCTTTCTGGTTAATAAGACATTCTCAAAAAAGGGACAACAGGTAGGAAAAAGAAAGTTCAGGGCAAGAACCCCGAATTAAAAGCAAAAATCTTCCAAAATTATGCATGCCAGGTTGAGAAATGTCCAAGTAAACAAACACGAGGTTTTAGTGAGAAAATAAAGTGGTTTTCAAAGTGTTTGATTTGTTATTAGTTTTGAGAGAAAACACAGTACTTGCCCAAAGTGTAACTAAAGAGATATTGGCATAGTAACACCAAACATCTTTCTTGCTGTGTCACCTGGGGGAGAGAGATTACAGTGCTGCTGTCTGGCATAGCCTGATCCATAACGTATACATATGGATAACAGAGTTTTCCTTGGAAAGGATGTTTTGTACAAGCTGTCATTAGGAACAAGAACCTATTTCATCTTTATCTCTTTGTCAAAAATAGCCAAGGTCATAACAACAGGCTGTTGTAACATCACAGCAAGATCACTTTTAAGGGTATAGCCCTGGAGCAGCTGGAGTGCCTCAGTCCTGAGACTCGTGATGAATGGGAACAGCAGATCCTGTGCTAAATCTGAACAGGGTTGTTTGACAAGCCATGGAAAGCAACAGCAGAGCTCTCAGGAGAAAAATGAAGTGTTTTAAAGTGAGGCTGTGGTGGTTTGCAGGCTTGATTTTGGCATTCATGTTCTCCAACTGCTTTGAACTATTTCTGAAGAGGAAATGGAGTTCAAAGGAAGGATCCCTGGTTCATGAATTCAGACTCAAACAAAATTCATGTGGGAGGCTGATCTGCCAGAATCATTAGCTGATGTTTCATCCTCAGACTTTTAGGGTAGGATTGACCAGGAAACCACAAGAGTCCACCAAAGAGGGGCAAAGGTGCAATACCACAGCTTTTCTAAGGGGTTAGTGGGCTACTGCTTAGATCCAGAGCCTGTCCCTGAGGGACACCTGTCCATGGCTCTTGCCTGGGAATTTGTCACTGTGGGTTTTGTACCTCAGGGACTGCTGTATCCCAGTGCCAGTTGAGGTCACAGAACCGGGTTCAATGTTCCTGTTTCCACCACAGCCCAAGTGTTTAATTTGCCATTCCAGCTGCTGGGTTTAGAGGCAGTTTCTAAAGATCTGTTTGAAGTTGTTAAACCGAAGTTGCGATCCAGTCTTAATTATTGCTTTAGCTGAAACAGGATTTCATATCCATAGCGTGTGGACTTCAAAGTTTTAACACACTTTTCATTTAAGCCAAGCTCAAATTACAGCTTAATTTTGATGTGATTTGCAGACTCAGTGACAACTGCATCATGCAAAGAGATGCAAATGTACAAAATGAAACTCCAGTGAGGCTCATATGAGGATCTTTCCTTAGCAATTACCGAGTGGAATTGATTTCTGTCTCTCAGTTCTAACAATTTGTTCTTCCTTAAACTTAAAAAACACCCGTCTCTCTTCAATCACTGCAGAACTGGTGTAATCAGGTAAACAGCTTGTGTTTAATTTTTGCCTCTGCTGGATGTTGGGCCCACGCACCAGGGCTCAGGCCCTGGGTTTCATGTGTTCCCAGGCTCTGTGGCAGCAGCTCTTCCAGGCCCAGCCCACGCAGGACAGCCTGTGACAGGGAATGAGATGTAAACACAAGCTGCTGTGCACTGCCGTTGGTGGCACAGCAGCATGTCCTGCATGTATTTTTACACAGATAGTTTGGCTGCATTAAACCAGGCTAATCCATCACTTTTCATTCAGTGAGAATATTTTGTCTCTTGCTGAAGCTGTTGATATCTGCCCAGTCTTTTGTGGCAGTTTCTCCTCACTTTGTGAGGGATGTGTATCCTATATCCTCTCAGCTTCCATGAATTAACCACTTGGGAGGTGCTGCAAGCTTATGGGAAGTACTGGAGTCATGAGACTGGCTTCTCCCACAGTAACAGGGCTGGGCAGAGGGCAAGAGTTGATTCTGGAAAAGGAAAAGTAGATCCAAGATTTACTCTGGGAAGGAACTGCTTTCTGTACTTCAGTGTGATTCATTGGTGATGAATAGATCAGCTGCCAGTTGTTCTAAGTCTGGTACTAAAGTGAGTGAAAAATAGAAATTCAGCACCCTGTGTCCTTTTACTTTTCACCTTCATCTTCCCTGTCAGAATCTGGGAGAGTTCTTCCTTCCTTAAATCAGCTGGTTGTGTCTAAAGCCAAGGTAGTGACAGATCATTTCCCCAGCACTCCCAGCCCTCCTCTGAGACTCCCTCTTTTGGATGATTTGAAGAGTCAATTGAGCTGACCTGACTCTGTCTGTTCCAGTCCCTGGAGTTCTGTCTTCCAGCTCGTGCCTTGCTCTCAAGGCTTGATCCAGCCTTGTACTTCATACATATGAATAGTCCTTTTAAAGTCAATAAGGAACAATCTTAACTTCTTTAAGTTAGATAAATGCTTAAGCCATTACCTGAATGGGAACTGGTGAGGTGAGGTGGAAATCAGGTTGGTGAGGATCTCTTGTAGGGGCCAATAGTTTCTGAATGTCATCCATGATGAGCAAGGGCACGAACATTGCTTGGATCCCACAGCTGACAAATGGGAGGTGAGAGGACAGGAAAGACCCAGCGACCACCTGAGCAGAGCCCCTGGTGAGCAATCCTTGAGCAGGATGGAAATTCTGTGTTGCATGGAACTGAACTGCAAATCTTTATGCTGGGTATCTCTGCAAAATCAGTTTGACTCCAGCACTGAACTCCTGCTGAAAACCGAAAAGGGAAGCTGTGAGCAAATCTCATTGTGTAGAGCCCTACTGATTGCCTGTCAGTAGGGCAGTATGTCAGGGACTGGTGCTTCCAAAAGGGAGTGAGAAAAGGCATTTAGGTTTTGGAGCAGAGAGCTGGATGGGAAGCTTTGGGAGCAGGCAGGGTTATCCAGGGAAGTTGTGTCCCAGAGCATCCAACAGTGCTGCAGAGGTGTCTGTAACAGAGCAGCAGCGAGGCCCTCCCAAAGCACAGCCCCTCTGAACCTGGAGCACAGCTGAGCTGGGTGGCTGCTCTCTGATCTGAGGAATGGCTTGATGATTGACTAAAACTTTGAATTTTCAGGGTAACTTTCAGCAAATGAAACCATGGTTACAAGCACTGAATGGGCTAAACGCATTCCCGTGCAGGTTGATGTGGTTATGCAAGAGGGAATTTGGCTCCCATACATCTTTCCTTGGCTGCCAAACTGGTGAGAGCAGAGCAGACTTCACAGAGAGGCAGCTTATGTGTGACGAGTTGTTAGTTTTATTAATTTGACTGAGGTTTTTCTCACTTTAGACAGAGTAATAGCTATAAAAGAAAGAACCTACTAAAATATCTTCTTTAATGAACTGAATTGCTAATGCTGAATTTCATTGCTGGAGCATCTTACAATAATGTGGCTTTAAATGTGCACTACACAAATGAACAGACTTTAGATCAATTTAAAAGTACCATTGGTATAATTTTATGGCTGGTCACTAAGAGCTGTCACTTGGAGAAAAGAGCAAAATTTCCTTCCGCAAAGCGTAGGCAAAAATCTCAGCTGTGGACACCCACTCAGAAGTATTCTTGGGGTTTTTGCTTGCTAAAAAATACACACAAAAAAATTAGTGGTCCTTGGGAAAGCTTCTGAACCACTTTTGCCAGTGTTAGATGTGGTGAAGGATTCTAAGGCATGCTTGGAGAGGGCAGAGCTCTGCTCACTGTCCAGCACTAAGGTATCAGAAAATCCCTCAGGAGCTGTTTCAGGCACCTGAAGCTTGAGAAGCCTCGGGCCTGTTCTGACTTTTTCTGGGCTATGAATTACTGTCCCCAAAGACAAGTGCTACAACTGGGAAAGGCCCTACTGCTCCATCCCATGCCCTTGAGATTTTTTAAAAGCTGCTGTTCTTCTTAGTTAAAATACTATTTTCTGGGCAACCTTTAAAGATTGAAATCAAAAAGGGAAACCAAAGGTTTCATTCAAAAGTTAGACTTGAAATTTACCTCGGGTCTCCAGCAGCTCAGATTGGCTAGAAAATGGCAGATATTCATCACACGGTGTTAGACACCAGCCTGCCTGTGTGTGGATACCCGAGAGCCAAGGCACAGCCAGTAAATCATTCCAGGGAGTGTGCCCAGGCATGGGAGGCAGGCACATGAACACACAGCTTTCCCTGGTACTGAAGGTTTCTTTGTTTAGGCTTAAGCTTCAGGGTCTACATACCAAGCTACTAAAATACTTTATTTCAGGAAACAGCAGCTGGGTGTATTTCAGCTGCTCTTTGGCTACTGCACTGAGCAGTCCCCATCGTCCATGTCCCCTCCCACTGACCTGGTGTTCAACGTGGGCAGTGTCTGCTCCAAGAGAAAGTGTTACATGCTGAGATTTGTCCTCAGGCTTCACCCTAATTTTGTGTGAACTTAGCTCAGCCTCCACAGGGCGGGAAGTCCTCACTTATCCTTGATTTCCGTGGGAGTTGAGTATATTTGTCGTCTGGATTGACTGGGCTCATGTTGGAGCTGAAAAGGGACGACAGTGGTGGGCTGGGAAGAGCTCAGCCACAGTTAATATCTCTGCTAAAGAGGAGAGAGGCTCTAATGTACAGCTAGCCTCAGTGTCTTGGGTGGGTTGCATTTAAAATACAGCCTGGAGGCAGCTTTGCTAACTTTAGAGATGTGTGATGATGGATCTGCAGGAGACTATTAAAGTGAGAGTGATAGCACCGAGCTCCTCCATTGCCTGATGGGGACGTGGCAGCAGAATGGATTATTCTGCTATTTATTGGCTTTAAGGTTCTTTCCATGTCAATACAATATCTGTGTAGGAATAACAGACCTCTTTAGAGATGTATCTGCCGTTGTACAGGTTGACACTCTGGAGTTTCTCTTTAGACTTAAAATCACTTGCATTTCTGGTAGCTTCTCCATGCAGGAGGAAGCCATGGTGATCTTAAATCACTCTGTGTGAAATGAGAAATTTTCAGGGAGTATTCTTTGTTTTACCCAGTGTTTGTGCTGTTGTGAGTTTGATAGCAAGGTTCTGAAGTGAAATATTTTCAGAAGTTTCTCCGAGAAATCCTGTTCTCCTAAATTACACTCACGAAAATCCCTCTTAAGCCCCTCAAATAATACTCTGACACTTATTTGTAGTCCTTACAAAACCCTGAAAAAGTGTTTGCCATAGGAGCAGATACCTTGTGTCCCCAATGAAATGAGTGTTTGTTGACAGCTTGTCTGCCTTGGTGTTGGAGAGAGAAATAATGAGATAGCAGAGGAGTTTAACAAGTGCAAACGTGGCTGTAAGTGCAGGGCTGGCAGATCAGAGCCCTCGCAGGCCGCTCGCAGGTGAACGTTTTGTTCGAGCTCGGGCAGGGAGAGGAGCAGGCCTGCAGCTCTCCAGAAGGAAAGGCATGGAAAATGAGGGAATGTGTCGTGACCTAAGGAAATAAATGAGCAGATGGTGTGCCAGCATCATACCTGACACTCCAGAGGAGGTGGTTGTAGCATAACCACCGACTGCAAACAGAGTTGTGAACAGAGCCCAAAGCCAAGAAAAGCAGGGGCAGGTGATATGCATGGAGGCATGGAATTAAAAAGCTGGGCAAAATAAAGATTGAGACATGACAGAGAATGAATTTGGGGGAAAAAATGGGAAAATAATCAAGGTGAGACAACAGGCAGAAGCAGGTGGGGATAGGAAATGAGGTCAGTGTGCAGATAACTGAGTTGAGACAATAGAAGGCTGTATTTGGATGTTTTACAAATGAACGCTGTGAGCGTGTGAGGTACCTACAATTTCAGCCTTGTATTATTATTGCTGTTCTTCTCTCAACCAGTGGGTTTTATCCTTTTCCAATTCCCCTCCCCATCCCACTGGTGAGCAGAGTGAGCAAAGGCTCTGCGGGACCTTGTTGGCCTCTGAGCCTAAACCAGGACAAGAATCTGAACCAGGTGATATCCAGACAGAAGAAGGATTTAGAGAAGTGCTCAGGTTTAAGTGGCATTTGTCTTTTTTTGATGCTGGCAAAGAAACCTGTTGAAGTGTTTATGAAGGGATGTAAACATGTTTTACAGCATTATGGCTTCAATAAACACTATGTAATGTTTAAACACAATGCATTGAAGTAGGATGCTGGAAGTTATAGCTCATTCAATTGCCAAAAATGCCTTTTCTTGGCCTGGAAGGATCATGCAAGCAAAGGAAGTACAGTTTTCTATAGACTGGGTGATTTTCAGGGTTTTGTCAGGGTTACTGACAAAAGCAGAGGTGAAATACCAGGAATTTTGCACATTAGGGAAAATTTATACAGTCAAAAGTTCACTTGTATTTCTGTACTCATGAAAATACTTTACACCTTTAGTCTTGACCCTTCCTTACACCATTTGATCGCCTTAAATGTTGCTACATAACAAGCACATCTTCCAGTCATTTCCTTACAGCTCCTAAAGACCTGGCTCAGTGCAGAAAAACTGCAGGGTTTTATTTATTAAACATGCCTGTGTTAGCCCAGCAGAATATCTGGATGTTTGGGAGTGAAACTGAGAGTTCCAAAGACCTCAGTCTTGTCCAAGAGAAAGCCCAGTGAAGGCCATTTGTCAGGGAAGCTGGGAAGAGGCCCAAGTGTCACAGATATGGGTGTCACTGTCTTTGTAATGGCAAGAACTCATGAAATATGATCAGTGACCTAAAAGATGAGTAAAGTCAGAGAATAACAGTGCACGATGAGTTTCTGGATTGTGCAGGGAAATCAAAGGGGACCTATTGCTACATAGAGACTTCTGCTTAGAGAACCACAGGGGAGAAAGGGGGGAAAGGGAAAGAAAACAAAGCTTCCCATCTACAGCTACTTTGTAGCAGGTTTTATCCACTCTCATGGCTTTGGGGTGTGCTGTGCCAGAAGGATTTAGGCCCCATTAATAATAATAGTAAATGCCAGATGGAAATGATGTGTGTATTGTTACCGAGATTATTTTATATCAGGAAGAGCTTTATGGGCATCAACCAGAAAAAAGAGAGATAAAACACTCATTCTTTGATCTTGGAGGGTGGTCATTCAACACGAAAAGTCTCTGTTGTTCATCATTTTCATTTTCAGTAGCTTCTCTGCCTATCACACAGTGCTTGCTCATGTGAAGACCAGAAGCTGCCAAGTTTTATAACCCTGACCAGGATGCTTAAAAATATGTGCATCAAAATCAGGGTAGAGGGTGAAATTAGCCAGCAAAACTCAAATTTTAACAGAAGCAGCTAAAAAATGAAACAGCAGACACCTGGGGTGGTTTAGAGGTAAGGGTTTCTCAACCCTGCTACTGCCTGCTTAAATCTCACCTTTCTGAACCCCATGTACAGAGCTGCAGTGTTCTAATTATGAAGCTTTATGAGTAAATCATAAAAATTGATTACAGGAAAGTTTTTAGCTAAGGTCCAAAATCTGATGCCCTCTCTGACTTATCTACATTGCAGTGATAATTTCCTAAATAAAGATCAAATCCTGGAAACAAACTGCAAGAAGGAGGCAGGTTTGCAGAAAGATATGAGGATTCATATGGAAGATCAATTTTTCCGTAGAGATTGCACACTTTGCTGCTAGGGTGGGAGATAGGGAGGCATAGCTGGAAGTTTGAAGAATTCTTGGGAATCCAGAATAACCTTTGCTTCATCATCTCCTTTAGCCTGTCTGTTAGTGCTTCCCACATGGCATCCACTTCAGTTGGGATAGCAATAAGAAAATACCTGCATTTCTGCAAAGATTATCTCCTTCTTCTAGGATAAATTCCAGCCACTGGAATTCCTTGGATGCCAGTTTAGGAATTCCAGTAGAGCACGGTACCTCTTCCCTTGCAGATTTGGTGGGGCTATGGGCCATAGGAGCTGCAGGACAAAGCCCAGTGAATTTGTTTTCAACATCAGGTGGAGGATTCCTTTTGTCAGAGTTTATTCAGAAATCCTTTGGGAAGAGGGTGTTGCTATTTGGCCCATTCATGGAATCTGCTGGTGGCAGCCCAGGGCTGGGTTTCCTGGGAACCACCCCATGACATTGGTAAGAGTCTCACCACCCTTCATCCTCAGCTTCTGGCTCCAGGGCTCTTTGGAGTGCTCTGATTCACAGCTTTGAGCTCAATCAAATACAAGGAGTGCCATTTAGCCATTAAAAAACTCCTCTACAGTAAAGGTGATTAAAGACTGGAATAGGCTGCTCAAAGAGATTATAGGGCCTATCCTGGGAGATACTCAAAATTCAACTTGATACAGTCCTTGACAACTTGGACTAGATGATCTCCAGGGGTCCTTTCTACCTCAGCTCTTCTACAATTCTATGATTCTATGAATTATTTTATTCCTGTAAGTTTAGTGATCTCTGAAACAGAGCAGGAGGCTTAGTGGACTGCTGGATAAACATAAAATATCTAAGCAGCAGGTCAGAGCATTCTGAAATCCCCTGGGAATCTCCTGTGACTGAGAGTAGAACCCTATTATGGTGAACCTGTCCAAAGAATTATGTGATTATTCTCACTCCAAAATCCTGAAATGCCATGGAAATTCTTATGACAGGATGTATTTTCATCAGGAAATTTAACAGTACTAAAATTCCTTGCTCATATTCAGGAATTCAGGCTCTGTTCCCAACTCTGTTTCTGGACTGCTGCATCATTCTGGACACTTCCTTTCCTGCTGTATTTCATTTTCTGGTTTATGGAATGCTGACCACATTTGGGTGGAATACTGGAGTTTCTAGATGAAAACTGCTACAGAATAAATAGATGTTTCTCCCCAAATGAGTGAGATCCTTTGTTTATTGCGTGGTGAATGCATGTGTTTTATCTGACAGCAAGAAAGGACGTTAATTAATTACTCTGACATGCAGTCATGATGTTGCAGTGGTATCCAAGATGCCCAGATGTGGGGTTGTTCTTCCAGGATGCAGCATGTTGGAATGCATTAGGAGGTGCATTTTTGCTCTGTGGATGATGATGACAAATTGAGGCACAGCCAAGCCGTGAAGTTGCTCCCAGGCATCTTTCACGCTCCATCCATTCCATGAGTGATAGATGGTATTAAACCTCTCCCCTTTCTTTTTTCCTGGGAAAAAAACACTTTGTGGATAATGGAAAGGAAATTATCAGCACTAATATTTATCCCAACTTTGTTTTGTATCTGCAAGATCAATGTTTTTTTAATTCACTTTTCATTCTCTTTTGCTTCATTTGCTTTGTTGTTGTAAGGGACATGGTGCATGGATCACATTTGGAGCACAGTTTTATTAATACAGAACTACACAAGTGGAATTGTTCTGGGTTCACAGAAATGATAACAGAAACTCTGCCACTGTCAGGTGTTTAAAATCAATATTTAACATTTCTGAGTGCTTTCTTTAAAGTAGGTACAGCTCCTCTCACCTGAAATTCCTCTAGGCTGATTAGAGAGGAAGACTTTGGTAAACTGAAGGGTGACCTTTGGGGGTTGGATATCCCAGGAAGGGTCTGTTCATCCTGAGCAGGTGTGAAAGGGAGAACATGGACAGGAGGAACAGCAGATATTGAGGAATGGAATTGCAGGGAGTTCTCTGGGTTGCTTTGGTATTGCCATAACAGGAGAGCAGGGAAACACAACCCAGACCTCTCTGTAGGAAAACATTACACTCCATTAAGTAAACTAAAATGTACATCTCCATTCTGGTTCTCAGGATCTTTGCAAATGTCATTTCATCTGCATTTTGGAAACCCAGTAATGGGACTGTGATGAGTGTGCTGCCAAACGAGGAGGCTGCTTCTTCTCCAAGTTACATGGTTCTTCTAATATTTTATTTTCTAATGCAGATCAAAATCCAAATTCTCCTTTTTCTGTAGGTCTTTCACACATTAAACCCCATCAATAACAGTAGAGCATGTTAAAGTAAAACAGAAATAATGGAGCAGGGTCCAGTCTTGATTTGTTCTGTCATAGCAGTTTCCATAATGTGCCCTATGCTTCTTGCACAACACAGACTTTCCCCATGTCTTTACTGAAATTCAATTGTTTCTTTAATAAAATAAGCAATGATCAGGAATGGTACATGGGTCATGCAGCCTGTATAGGAAATTGAGATTTTCATAACATCCAAGAAAGGCAAGTTAAAATTCTAGTAAATTAGGTTAAAAAATCCTTTTTCTTCATACTTTTGAATTTCTTCTTATGCTTCCGTTACAGTGGGATTCAGGAGAGAACCAAGTTTTGGAGTTTTCTATTTGGGATAAATCACATTTGTGACAAAATTCCTTTGTCAGTGGAAGTCTGTCCAGTGAGCAGTCCAGTGCTGCTCACCCCTCTGGGAGAAGAATGACAAGGTTCCTCTGCCACTTACATTTGAGTGAACATCTCAGATCCAGCTCCAGTCCCTCCTAAAGGGGATTTCAGGAGTTAATCTGGTGTGAGCTCTCTGCTCAGAAACTGAACTTTTCTTTCCCTGGACACGGCATAACAAACGTGTTCACCACCATCTCCAACTCCATGACTGATTAGCTTATATTTGCTTCTCTCACTGTCTTCCTCTAGAGCCACACATTTTCCTGGTTTCAATACAGAAATGGAAATTAAATATCAAACTAGGCTCTGATGTTTCAAAAGAGACAGACTTGAAAAACAGAAACATGGCCAGAAGAAATGTTTAAAATTTTAACATGGCCCAGTCCTCAGATATCCAGCAGTGGATTGGATCTGAGCAGGAGCTGTGTGTAATTGCATTTTAAGGAAGTGAACAGAGCAGCCTCAGTTGCAGGATTGTTTGGTTTACTGTAATTAGATAAATTAATCAGTAGATTAACTTATAATGCAGAGAACAGTTCTGAAATGAGTTGCAGATATTTGTTATTTTGTTAGGATTTAAAGAACAAACTCTTCCACAACAGGTCAGTGCTACAAAGCTACCAGAGCTCTGTGAGTGTGTAAGAGGTTTGAAACTCCATAAAAATAAAGTATAGCACAGAGAAAATTACAATTGGGTTACTTGTTATTTTTAAGAGAAAGAAAGAGGTTTGTGTGAGTTAGTTATTGCACTTCCATCTAAGTTTGTAAGCATCAATGCATGACTGGCTTGGCCTAACCTACAGATAGTGAAAAAATATTTCAAAGCCAGGAAGCAAAGGACTCTCCTCCCTGTGCTTTGATTGTAGTGCTCCCACTGACATCACCTGTATGATGCCTGCAGTTGTTTTTCCATGTAGTTGGGGTGGTTACATGTTCTGCATGAGGGACACCTTGTGAAACACCTGGGTGATGGTGCTGCCAGACTTTTCAGGATCCAAAATCTCCATGACCAGAACACTTTATACACAGCCCCCCATTAACAAAGGCACATCTGACAGGTTATGGTAAATATAAACCACCACAGTCAGCTTTCTGCTGTCTTCTTACTCATCCACCCTTTTATGTCAGGCTTTCAACACAGGGATTCTCTGGACACATTAAACATGAAACTTGGTTTAGTAGTTGAGTGCAGTCCTGTATCCTATTGTTCACTCACAGTGAACAATGTCACATTACTAAAACATGTTTGTCTCTCAAACAAATACAGGCCAGAAAGCAGGTACAGGTTTTTCCTTGTTGGAGAGAAAGCTGGGATTCCTACTGAGGCATAGAACACTCTGGTCTTGAGATGCTACTGCCACAGCAGCCTGAAGTGATCATCCTTTGTGCTGGAGGCAGACCTGAAGCTGTTTGTCCCCATGTCCCCCCTTCTGTCTCTTACCATCTCCCTCCTGTGTCATTTTGCTCTTGCATTCTGCTTTTATCCATTGTTTTCCTGTTCTCCCCTCCCTTGTTGCCCTTAATTCCTCCTCATTCCTGGGTGGGAAGGGCTCAGATCCCCCTGCTTCCCACAGCACTGAGAGCCCCCAGGCTGGGCTGTGCCGGGGCCTCCTGAGCAGCAGCTCTGCTCGGCGCCTCCTGATTGCCTTCTCCAGCAGGCAGGGAGTGAAGTGGGATTCAAGGAGCTGCCTATGGCTTCACCCACAGTGAGACGTTGGAACAGAGCGAGGAAATGGCTCTCAAGCAGAGCAGTGGCAGGATTTTAGTGCCTTGAGCTCTCTGTTATTCCTTGGCTTCCCCAGATTGCCCTGATGCTGCTTGGGTAGCCTGGCTAAGAGTCTACAACACCATTTCCAATCACAGAAAGATTCCTTCAATGTGTTTCAAAATGCCAGCCTGCCTTTCAGCCAAGTACCAGCTATTCTGTGGGGTTACTGTCTTAGCCAGTCACTCATCAAAGTGGAAACTGCCAAGTGTGCCACTGGTATCACATTGGGGTCTCCCTCTCACAGACAGAGACAGGCAATCAGAAACACTTATTTAATGTAATTTGTGATTCTGTGAATTCAACGTTTGCAGAAACTGCCAGGCTGCCACCCCAGGGGACTTCAGCAATGCAGTTCTATATTTGAACTTTAAGTGGAGGGAGGAGAAGAGAGGAATAAAAAGAGACATACATAAAGGCTTATGAGATATTTTCTAAAATTTAGGAAATAAGGGTCTATAAAGCACACTTTCGTTCTAGTAGTGGGGATAGAATTGTTTCTGCAAAATCAGTGCTGCTGAAAAACAACAGAGTCACCATCTGAGCCCGCTCTCAGATGGCTTTTCAGTTCAGGTGTCCCTGCTCCAAAAGTCTAATTAGAATGAACAGAGTCTCCGTTTCTTCAGAAATTGAACCCAAACCAATCTCTGATGCTGGCAGGTTTGGAGAGCAGGTGGGCATGATTAGATTTCTGACTCTGACCAGACCCTGCACTGAGTCTCCTGGCACATGGCACCTACCTCATGTCTTTTGTTTGCTTACGATCATTAAAAAGTAATTAGTGAAATTAAGGAGTTCTGACTGTAATACACTGTCTGTTTGAGAACAAGATGGATTTTGGTGAAGAATCTCAATTTAATTCCTGGCACAACAGTTTGTGTTCCATGCCAGGGATCAAAACATGCACGGCCAGGTCCCTGTGTTTGTCTCTAGGTTTGTGCCTTGGGGAAGGAAAAGCCTGTGGATTCTCAACCTACTTTGTGTGGCACTGCAAGGTGGGGGATCTGCTCCCTCTGCCCTTTCAGGACACAAACATTTGATAAATCACAGCCCCTCTCAGGCAGCTCTGACTATGAGGGAGAGGTTGCAGCAGCCCAAGACCACCAGGGCATTCTTTGAGCAGGTGAGGAGTCCCAGGGAGCCTGGACAGCAGCAGCATCTCTTGATAGAATTCCTTCCATGTCAGCCCAAAAGATCCTAACCAGACACTGGTCTCAGGCTGAAACCTCTGGAATTGTTGAGGGGCACTGCTTAAATTGCTGTTACAAGGTCCTGTGTGATGTCTTGGCTGTGCTCACCACCTTCACTTTAACGTGTGAGTGAAACGCTGATGCAGTTGTGTGTCCACTCTGGTAGAAATGACCATCAAACCCCGCAACCTATCCAGAGTGAGATCCTTACCTGTGGCTTGAGAGAGGGTGAATATGCAAATACTCTTTTTTAGTTGTAGGGAGTTGAATTATTTGTATTCCACATAATTTTTTAATGCACCCTTTTGTTCAGCAATTAATATTTAACAGTCTGAAATAAAACTGTCAAACAATATGGTTTTCACAATACGGTTTTAAAATATCTACCAATCCTTCATCCTCTATTATAATAAAAGACTGGAATGGCTAATGTGAGTGGTGATTTAATTTGGTTATGCTAGTACAAAGATGAGCTTTAATATTCCTCTTTATTTTATTCAGAAACATAAAATTATAGAATGATTTGGGTTGGAAAGGACCTTAAAGACCATCCAGTTCCAACCCCCTGCCACGGGTCAGGATGCCATTCACTATCCCAGGTGGCCTTGAACACTTCCAGGGATGGGGCAGTCACAGTTTCTCTGGCTTCCTTATATCCCACAGTGGGTGCAAAAGAAAATCAAGAAAATGTGAGTGCACAGGACATTGGTGATTGTCAGGTGTCCATTTGCTGACTTTTCTCTTCCACCCATTTCTAGTCTGCATGGAAATTTATCTCAACTTAATTCTCTGGTTATGAGCAATTTGCAACTTGAGCAATAATCCTCATAACCTTTGCTACAGTTGTGTCCTTGATGTAATAGGGAAGGTAACGCATTAGTAGGCACATGCTGAGCTCGGGCTGTACCTGAGATTTAATGATATTTAACTCTGGACCTAATTTCAGTTTACAAGCGATTACACGCTGTCCTCTGGGACATTGCTGCGAAGAATTTCCAAATAAGTTGCAAAATAGTGACGAATTAACTTGTAGTTGTGTCAAAATCAATTATCTTACATGACAGCTCAACTACACTTTTCTGTTTGCTGCACTGCAGCATGCTAAACATCAGCCTAAGCATAAACATAAAGTCCTTGTATGTCAGACTCTGGAGCAGATTGATCCTGTATTTCACGGGCATGCAAATCTCCCAGAGGCTCAGTAGAAATGTTTTGCTTACATTCACAAAATCAGAATATTCTTTCCTGCCATGTTCATGTTTATAAACTGTTGCACCATGCAATCATATAAATTTGATATAGTTTGATCAAAATATTCTCATGGATGTTGTCCTGGGTTGATCAAAGTTAAAAACCTCCTCTCAGGTCAGCTCTGCAAAGGCAATGCCACATAAAATCCCAACCAGGTGCTTTCTGCAAACTCTTGCTGCAAGGGGTGGCCCTGCACCCCTCAGGTGAGTGAGGGGAATGCCCTGCTGTGGTGGGGCTGCCTTCACACTGGTGATGGGATCAATCCCAGGCAGGGCAGGTAATAGGAAATGAGCACCAGGTCTTTGGGAAAAATGTCAACACCCAGTCAGATCCAGCCAGCACCCTCACCACCACACCTGGTGGAGTTTGGAAGCTGGAAGAATCCAGAGAGTGAAATCATTTTTCTGTATGAGGAATTGAGAGGTAAATTTTCCATCCTGGAGAGCCTGGTGTAATTCAGCTGCACCCATAGATCTGATTGGTCCCTTCTGTTCCTGAGACACTCACTCTGCACAGAGCTGGTGTTTCAAGTCCTAAACATTTAGGAAGGCAAAACATCTCAGTTTATAGCTGTAAAGGTTTCATCACATGCTGTGTGCAAAGAGATGCTATCTGTGAAAGCATAAACTCCTGTACAAAATCCTGTAATTACATGATTATAAAAATGCACAGAGCCACTTTATCATGGTTTATGTACAAAAGACACTTAAGCTGACAGATAGCAATATTCTGTAGGGCTGTGATCAGCTTAAGAGAAATAAAAGATAGTAAAGATACATCAACATCTGTTTAGGTCAGAATCACTGCGGGAGAGGCTGCTAAAAGTTTGGAGTGGTGTAGTTCTGGAAATCTGTTTTGCAGGTTTAGCACTTGAGCTGGCTCTGTGTGGAGGCCTGTCAAATGTTACTACAGAGAGAAATACGTCGAGGACTTGTATCGCTTCCAAGCTTTAATTCCTCTGATATATTTTGGAGAACAAGTGTTACTGAAATAGTAGATATTCCTGCCAACAGATTACTGAAGCAGGAAAATACTATTTCAGATGTAGTATTGTAGGTAATGAAGACAGAATAAATGACCCAGCCATAGAAAATAACATCAGTCATTTATGAATTGCACAGCTATAAAACAAATATTCAAAACTAAGGAAATCCATTTGGAATGTGTTTTGGCTTGGAACACCCAGAAAATTTTGTGTGATAAATACCCCAAAGTTCAGGTTCTAAGAAAACTGTCAGGAATCAGCAACTTAAACTTAAGAGGCAGAAACTTGTAGCTGGAGACATCAGAGTCAATTTCGTATTAGTTATCAGAAGGGAAGATAGTTGAAATAAGTACAGAGAGTACAGATATGTGGTAAGGAATAGAAAGCAGAACTGAACAGCAGACAAAACTATTTTGACTTAGAAGTCAAAATACATTAGGGATAAAGTGAGATTTGCCAAAAGTCGAGCTATGCCTATTAACAAAAATAGCAGCTGAGTAAAAAGAGACAAGAAAAGGATGGGGGAGTCCTGCTTTAGGGGAAATGGAGTAGGACAGTGGTGTCACCAAAACCAGACAGATGTTTCTGCAGATTTCTGCAAGGATGATGAAGATGGGGTCAGGAAGACGATGAGTGAAGGGGTAAAAACCAGCCAGAGGTGAGGCAGGAGCCCAATCTGAAGGCATTAATGTGCTCCTGGAAGACAAGGCTGGTGAGCTGCAGCCCTGCTCTGGAACAGCGGCATAGGAAACGTGACCTGATAGCAGGGAGTGGCTAATGAATCCTGCCAGGGTGAAAAGGGCACTTGTCAGAGCCCAGAACTGCTGACCAGGTTCTTGCAGGTGTTGCACATGTAGGGGGTTAATGCTTCATACAAAGTTTACTTATTTGAAGCTACTCAGGGTTGGGATTTAGCAGAGTGAGGCAGCAGTGCACATAAACTACACACAAATCACACTCAGCAGAGTGTAGTCACAGTTACACAGCTGAATCACAATCCAAACACACATTTCACTCCTGCACTCAATAAATACCTTCACCATCCTGACACTCTTTGTCCCAGATGCTGGGAAGGACCCCATGGGTTGAAACCCACTCAAGCCCACTGCTCCATTCAAATTATCTTCTTTAGCCATGTTTTATGTTCCATATTGGACTGAGCCAGGTTAACACTCCCCATAATGGTCTAGAGAACTCAGAAAGACACTTATTCATTCCTTGGTTACAGTATTGTAGCTGAAGGAAATAAAACATAGTTCCTATGTTTAACAGAGTGGGAAAATAACGCATGTAGCTAGTGACCTGTTTTTCCAGTCTCAATAATATAAACATCATGGAATACTTTTTGAAGGAACTATGAGAATCAATTGCCTAGAAGTAAATAAAAAATGGAATTTAAAAGAACATATATTTATCTAAGATAGATAGTACACAATATAGCTAATAATAGCTTTCTTTGATAACATAACCAATTTTCCAGGCAAAGGAAACAGTGCAAAATGCTTTGTAAACATAAACAATGGAGGCAAATTGCTGGCTGATGGGTTCCCTGTAAACGATGCCTTTCTATGAATTCTGTAGCTTGTGGGAAGTGAGGAAAAAAAGGCTGTATGAAAATACCAGCATGAAGCAGGTAACACTCCCTGGGAATCCACACAGCGTGTGTGCAGCATCACAGCCGCCGCCTCCTTGCCAAGTTTGGGCTCCGGGGCCGGGTTCCCTTCACTCCACCGCGGGCAGCGAGCCCCAGGCAGGAGCCGCCGCTGGGGCTGTGGGGCTGGCGCTGGGGCGAAGCTCACCCCTCCGCGCTGTCCGCTCCGGGGGAAACGAACTGCGCGGGTCCTGGGGGGAGCTCGGGGCAGGGCAGAGGCGCTGCTGGGGGGGCGTGTGTATTTAACTGCGGAGAGCACGACAGAGCCTTTAGTCTTCCTAAGAGGATGCTGCAGAAGTTTGAAACGTGCCACTGGCACAGAATTTGTGAAAGAACATTTGTTTCCTGATGAAAGCCCCCATTTAGGAGTTCGCAGTTACTTTTTAACCATTAACTCAGGAGCAGAGTTGACCTCTCTGGGCGGTTTGAGAGCCTGCAGCTCACAGCCAGGAGAGCCCATTGTGAAAGCTCGTCCCATGAATGTAAAGATTGTTTTCCTACTGGGTGCATCCAATTCCTCATCTTGCTGACAGTTCCCCAGTTGCCCTGATAGGCCTCTCTGTCAGACAACATTTCAGCTTAAAATCCTCTCCCGTTGGCCTCTTCATGTTGGATGAAGCAGTTTCCAGCTGGTGCAGGTAGAGAACACTCTTTTAATAAATCAGGAATTTATTTTTTTTGTAAAACTGAATTTGGCTATTAGCCTTATAAAACACAATATTATTATTTATAGCTGGTGGCAGTGGGAGGGATATCCCAGCAAGACAAGAACTTACTTGTGACAACCTTTTCGATATTTGGAGTGACCCCACTGAAATGTCTGACTGCTCTAATCCTGATGTAAATATCTGACCAGAAGAATAAGTTCCCATAAATTTGTAAGGATCCTGGGATCCTGAAATGTGGCATGATCCACCTGTAGGCACCAAACTGGAACGTGGAATGGAACCAATGGAACCTCTGCCATCAGAGTTCATATCTGAATTCAACATTCCTCTGATTTCCAGGCACTTTCCATCGTTCTCCTTGGTATTTTTTACCTTGGAAAGAGTCTGAGCATCTCCTCCATTGAATTCTCTTTGCTGACTCTGTTTTTCACTCTTAGTTAATAAGCAGCAGGAAAGGGATTACTTAACATACTGCAGCAAAGAAAGGGTGACATTCCAGTCCTTGTAGGCAAAGGGAGTTTTGGAATTGACTTCAGTGGGGTTTGGATTTTATGCACAATATTCATTTCCTTTTTCAGGAATACTCACGTCTGCTCTAATGTAAATAAATATTACCATGGAAAGTTATCCAACTGCAATTACTTTTTGCATTACATCCTAAATATCTACTTGTACATGACATTTACTAAAGAAAAACACTTGCAAATTACATGTTTGATTAACATTACATCTTTCCCAGTTTAAAAAGGGTATGGTAATTGAAAGCTGCATTACTTAGAAACCGTGAACTTTATTTGAGCTCTTCTCTATAACTGCAAATCTTCCCTTTTTTATTGAATATTTCACTGAACATTTATAATAGGTGGAAGGAAAGTCCTGTTAAAGCAAACATCCCAGCACATGAAGGTAATGAACAGTTCCTGCTTTGTCACTGAACAAACAAAGGTGCACATGAAAGGAGACTTGGGTACAATGAGAGCTTGGGTTTTGCACTGTTGGTCCCTTCCACAACCTGCCTTGGCTCTCTCAGTCCCTGAGAGCCTCCCTGCCCCAACCAGAGAAGTTCCCAGCAGCTCCCACCACCGTGCTGGGCGTGCACGTTCTGGCACCTGCCCAGGCATGGCCTTTGAGAACAGCCTTGAAAAGGGGTGATGACAAAATTCCCTGCTTGAGAGATTCTTCACAAGCAGAACAGAGTCCTGTGGAGTTATTCTTGCAAATGCCATTTGGAATGTTGTCATTCCAGCCCTGGTGTCCTGATCCCACACTGGTGCTGTTCCAAGGAGCTCAGCAGTGCATTGCTGATCCCTTCCCAGAGTCAGTGGTGGTTTGTCTCGGTGCTGCTGGATGAACTCCTCGGTGTGAAGCTGAAAGGAGATGTCACATGTGGTGCATTTTGCATTAGAAATGAGCTCCTCAGTTTGGGGAGTGAATATTCTGGGACTGTAGCACTGTTCCTGGGGGAATTTATTTGTGCTGTTTCCAACTTCTGTAGCAGCTCTGAGCCCAAAGTTGGTCAGACAGTTCCAGTGCAAATCTTGCTTGTCTTGCTGGGAATGTCAGGTCCTTGGGCTGTTGGGAAGCAGAGCTGATGACTCTTAGGGAAACAGGGTTAGTGGGAAAATGAATATGAAGAACACTGGCTCTAAACCTAAATAAATTTTACCTGTGCTCTTTTGTTGCTTTCTTATGATGCATGTATGATATAAATTCTCAAAATCTATTTTTATGCTATTGCCAGCAGCCTACAAGTCGAGCAAGTAAGAATTATGGCTGTCATAACAGCATCACTTATGAGAAAATAAAGGAAAAGACAAACATGTCCATACAGTACTTATAAATCTGTTATAAACTCTGGTCCGAGCTTTGCTACAACATTGTTAATTTAATCTCCATTGCAGTGTACAGTTGATACAGTAAAGGAAATTTACTGTGCATGGAACTTGAGACCCAATTAAGTCAGCTAAATATTGGAGTCTATTCTTGTATGTGTGTGTGTGTACAAACCTCCAGGAGCTTTGGGATGTGTGATGGTCTTGTAGGGATGAAATCAGTTGGCTGCTAATTTGAAAATGCTGTTCATCTCTAATTGCAGCTGGTGTTTAGAGATGTTCTTCCCCAGCAGGTGAGGCAGGGCCAGGTTCCAGCACTGCTTACATGTCACACCTTGGGACCGATGCTGGAGACACAGCCCCTGCCCTGGAGTGCACCTCGTGGCAGGAATAGTCCCTCGTCCTGCTCAAGGCATGGTGTGACCCTAAAATCAGTCATGCCTGGGCAGTCACAGCCCAAGTTGTTTTCCTGTGAGTTAAATGTCCTGTCTTGGGGTCATTTCACCACATGGGCCAGTGAAGTGCAGCCCCCTGTGAGGGATTCATCCCATCTCATCCAGTTTGCTGTGCTGGGAATTGGAATTCCTTGCCAGCCCTCTCAGAGACAGAAGTGCACAGTGCTTTGATGACCCTGGAATCTGCTTTTTTGGCTGTGCCTCCTCCCTGCAGCTCATTTGGGGTTTTGCTTCCACCCTTCCCTCCATATGGTGTGTCCTGGGATGTTGCTCTAGAAAAGATCTAAGTGGAAGGAAAAATTGAATGAAATAAAAACAGGAGTTTTGTGAGAACACCTTTAAAGCATGAACACACAGTGAAGTTCTGTGGAAGTTTCCACTCTCAGCCAGGGGTTTATGTTTCTTTAACCCCTCAGGCCACCCAACCACATTCATTTTACCTTCTCATCTCATTATTCAGAGGTTGGCCACACTGCTCCCAATGGCATTCCTAGAAATGTCATGACTTTTTTCCCTTCCTTGGGGCTTGGCCCTGTGCAGAATGCTCATTTTCGGTAAGCTGTGCTGATTAATAACTGTATTTCTCTCCATTTTATTTCTGAAATGCCCTTTGCACTCACCAGAGCAGCCAGGTCACCAAGCAGGAGAATGAAAACTGGAAGGAACCACAGTCTAAGCCCTCAGTTGGAAAACAAATAGATAAATATCACACACCATTTTTATGGAAAACATTAAATAAACTGAATGTGAGGAAGATACTGCACTTGCACTACTCAGGCCTTTGAAGTACAGGTCTATAATGTATTATTTGTTGTGCATCTGCCACTGCAGCAATATCAGCTAATGGGAGAAGGATGCTTTAGATGTCACTTTAGAGAGTAAAAGCACAAGACTTAGTGAGTCCTGGGCTGCAGGAGGGGCTGGTTTGCAGCTCCCTCTGTGGCTGCAGGTAGCAGAGCTCGCTGCTTTTCCTAACAAGCCGTGATGGAGTGCATCCTGCTCATGGAGGGAGGGCAGGACTGCAGCCGAGGGGGTTTCTGCAGGTGAGGTAACAGCTGTAAGAAAGCCAGGGAAACATGCACCTCCCTCATCAGCCCAGGCATCCCTGGGAAAGGCCGCCTGGGGGCCCACCCACAGCTGCTCTGAGGGGCTGGGCAGATGGGCAGCTCTGGGGGCCTGATCCACTGGGCACAGGCAAGAGTGTAAATCCCACTGAGATCCCTGCAAGGAGAACTTTGGCTGCCATCCCATCCCTCTTCCCAGCCTGCCCCACAAGTGCCCCTTTGCAGGGATGGGAGGCACTGGCTGTACCACATTTGCATTTCCTGGTGTCTTCACCCGTCAGAAAGTATCTGGTGGGGATCTTCAAATTGTTTTTCATTCCCATCGTTCCTACAGAGCTATAATGGGGAGTAGGTCAAAGAGAAAAATCCATCTTTTAGCTCAGCTTCTAATTCAGCATCCCAAGAGGGAAGCTGATGTGACTTTCCTGTGATGGTGTGACCCTAAAATCAGTGGCCCTAAAATCCATGGCTGCCCTCCTTCATGTTTGGTGCAGAAGATGTGAGTCCTGAGCAACTTCCACACAGTGCCTTGCTTTGGGAGGGAATGTCTCTGGCAGTTGGAGCAAATGTTTGATTCCCATGATTGGGACAAACCTCCCTCCACTCCAGCAGCTCCTTCTGAGCATGGACCTGGCGTGGGACCAGTGACCATTAATACACCCAGCCTCCTCACTCAAATGATGGAGACAAAAACAGTCCATGGAAGATTTAACCCTAAAGCAACTCAGGTTCTTCCAAAAGGAAGCTTGTGTTCAGAGGAAAGAACCACTGTATTTCTCCAACACGTGGCTCAGCTGAAAGTGGTTTAAATAGCTGTAAAACCCATTGATTTAGAAGTTGCATAAGCTCCCACTTACTCCTGTACAGGAATTGGAGTGGATTCTGTTTCAGTGTTACTGTACTTCGCATATTTGTCACTGCCAGCCTTTCTACATCATATAAATAATCTCTAGAGCACCTAATTTAGTACTATTACAGTCCAGATGAAATGTTTATGTAATTTCCCTTCTTTTGAGATAAACTTCAGATACAGAGAGAAAATTGACTGTAAAAATGACATTGTAGGACTCTATATTTATCTTCTCTCAGTGATTTCCATAGCAAATTTACTCCATTTACCATTTGAAGGCTTTTTTTTTTCCTGTTGCCTTATTGTAAGCATGGCAAACTGAGCATGAAATTGTACCATCATGGTGTGTTTCTCCAAATCACACTTGTCACACTTGTAATCTCAGTAGAGGCAAAAGACAGATTTGGCGTCTGGTCTGCACTTGTAGCAGTGATCCCTCTGTAATTACAAAAAGGCTGTTTTATTAAATACCACACCTCTGCTATTCCTAGGCTGGAGACAGGGAAGGATATGCTGGGATTAATATTTACAGAGGTGTTTTGCAGCCCCAGCCAGGAGCAGCACTTTGGTGTGATAGGCATTGTCAGGAGACAAAATTTAAAAGCCTTTTGCCTCCGACTGATTAGTCCCATATGCATCCTTTGATGCTTAAAAAAAGGGTTCTTTTCCTCAGGGCAGTAATAAAATCATCCTTTTCTGTCTCATTGTCTAACTGCAGCCAGAGAACTGCAGTATTTTTGGATATTCTGCCAGTCTGCCAAAGGCTGCTGGTGGGTTAAAACAAGTTTCTGGTGAGGAGAGGGAGACAGTCAGGCAGAAACAGACACACAGAGACAATATAAATCTCATTTAAAGAAGGAAACAAAAGGGATCTTTTACACCAGATTTTTTTTTTCTTTACTTTTTACATTCCTGATCTTTTTACTTTCATGTCTTGCATTAGCAGTGCCTTCAATCCAGTATTTTTTCAGCTCAGATTCTTGTTTAAATGCCCAGGGTCTTCGGTAAAACAAGGTAAAACTTGCTAGAATTGTAGAAGGTGCATCAAACCTCTGATGTCAATCAAAGTCAGGAAAACATCATCAAATCCACTGAAACCAGAGAGCAAACTGCCATAACTCCCAACCCCACAGGATCTAATATTGGAGAACACCTAGGGCAGTGGGTGTTTTTGTGCAGAGGCATCATGGGACAAGGGATCTGATGGATGTGGAGTTGTGTAGTGTAGATGCATTTAAATATCACATAGATTTCATGAGGATCAGAGTATGTGCTGGAGATGAGATTAGGCAGCATATGGTCCTGGTATCTGTGACTGTCAACACATCCCTTCTCCCTTCATCCATAGAAAACTGTCTTCAAGAGGTAACCTGCTGGTGGGGAAAAATCACTTATTTATTGGCAGTCTATTCCAAAAGCCAAACTTAAAAAGCAAGAGTGGCATATTAGAAAATATTAAAGATCCAAGATTAATTTCAGTAAATATCCTTGTGAAATGTTTTGATAGATGGCTATATTTAAAGGGAGTGGCAGAGTCATTTTGGACAAATGCAGTGCCCTTCGGTGGTTTTTGTTTCGTCCACAGAGGTACAGGTACCATTCAGTGAGGACCTGACTCCTAAACTTTGAACTTCTCCATCCACTCCATGGTCTTGGTGCCCAGAGAAATTCAGGGTTCAGCTTTCCCTGGCGTTGGATGGGGGAGGGAGTTTCTGACTAACATCCATTTTTGATGTGCAACAGAAATGCCATATGGAGTCAAATTGGTGAGCGCGGCTGCTTCAAATAGAGTGTTATTTCTTATTTGTGACATCTTAACAAAAAAATCCCTTCAAGCTTGTCTTTTAGTGCTGAGCTCTCACTTCTTATTGGCCAAGTCCTTGATGAAAACAGGGAATGATCTGGAGAAGTCGGTTTTACACAGGCATTTTTCTGTGTTTTATTTCAAAGGCTCCTATTATTAATGAATTGTAGAGAACATTCTTCTAATCTGCTGCTGTACCTTCTCGTTACCATGAATTCATTTCCTGTGATGATCATGGCAGCACAAAGGGTGGCTCTGTAAATTCGGGGTTGTGCAGCAAGACCTGACAGTGCAGGCTCCCTGCAGCACAAGGCGTGGAGTGTTCCCAACTCCCAGTTTTGGGTGGCAATTAGCTCCCTAATGCTCCCAACCTTCCCACCTCCCACCTCCTCTCACTGGGGATAATATTGACATTTAGAAGCTGCAGACAAATGCTGCAGTGAGGATGGGAATGCTTTTTTAATGGAGGCTTCTGCCATAGCTGGGAGAGAGCAAATGTGTGTACACAATTTGCATGCATTTCAATGTGTACCTCCTGATGAATTTCAGGGCACTGTTTGTTTCAGGGGGAAAAATAGTTGATGTAGACACCATAATTGAATGAAGTCTATTTTAAATATTCTAATGTGGGAGTAAACTATTCCCTGCAGAAGGCCAAAGTGAGCCTGTGTACCTAAGAAATCACATTTCCAAATAATCCTGGAGTAATACATAGACCATTTTTTTGCTCCTGGCACAGATAAAAGTCCCTCAAAAGGCTTGATGGCAGTGGTGGATCCAAGACACTGCCAAGCCTGTCACTGACTGGGACATCTCCTTGGTCCCTTTTGTCCTTTGGCTTTAGGCTTTGTTGGCTCCTGCCTCAGCCCCAGTTCTGGCTGCCCTACAGCCCGTGGGGGACAGGTAAGGACCTGCACCCCAACACTTCTCCCTGCACCTGCAGGCTTTTAGCATAAACCCCATGAACCCACCCAGGGCTCTGGCTCAATACCAGGTGCAGCCGTGCTGTTGATGTCTCAGTTTTGGAACCTCACTTGTCCAGATTAGGGCAGGTTGTCCTCACAGCTCAGGATCACACCTGGGCTCTGTAGTCACCCCTGTATCTCTCTGGTGCTGCCATCAGCCCAGTGAGAGGAGAACACAACCAATGATGAGGTGAAATTCCTCTGAAAAGCTGTCCCTCACCTTACCCTTTCCTTCATCAGTGACTTGGACTCAGCATTTCACACTTTGAGCAAAGGCTTGTGTACCCCAATCCTTCAGGAATTGCTTCCCCTCAATATTCTGTTACTAACTAGCTTTAATTGTGTCTTTTCCTTCAATAACTTCATTTTTAGGGTAAAGAATATAGAAGAGGTTTAGGAAATTGAATACAGTCGTGTTCCATCCTGTGAATACAGCTGACACAGTTTCTTGTCTGTTCATGTGTTTACTTACTCCTCATGGTCTTGGGTTGAACACTTCCAGCAAAATCCATCCAACATCTTCCAAATTTGACATTGGGGATAGTCCTGTGCAGGGCCAGGAGTTGGACTCCATGGTTCTTGTGGGTCCCTTCCAACTCTGCATATTTTGTGATTATATATACACATATATCCATAATATATGATTTTATATATTCAGAAGATTTTTAAAAAATTGTTCTTTACCCTTTTTGGGAGGTATAAGCTGGGAAGTTTTTTATTTAATGGAACTTGATTTTTAAAGAACTCAAGACACCCAGGAAAATGGCAGAAGTGGTGCAGGGTGGAGGAAAGGCAGGCAGGCACCAGGGATTCTTAAATCACAACAGTTGGAATAATCCAGCAGGTTTGACACTGAGCTTCCCTCTGTTGGTACCATGGCACTGGTGACTCGTTGAGGTGAATTAGGGAATGATGGAAATAGGAATCCATGTAAAACATGCATTATTATCTGTTGGAATCCAGGGCGCTCCCCTGATTGCCCTGGAAGGTTTGAGATCCTGGCAGGAGCTCGGAGACTCCTGCACAGAGCTCAGGGAGACACTGTCTTTGGTCTCAGTCCATGGAAGAGCTTTCAGCTTGCAAAAAGAATTACAGACCACAAGAGTGTAATAAAGAATGATAGTTAGTAATAGTAGTTAAGTAATCACGGGGTGCAAATGTAGAATATTG
>VZUI01050465.1:0-36313 GCA_013401135.1 Cettia cetti
ACACGGCAGGGTGCTCCTCACTGCTGGGGACAGCCAGGGGACACGGCAGGGTGCTCCTCACTGCTGGGGATGGCCAGGGGACACGGCAGGGTGCTCCTCACTGCTGGGGATGGCCAGGGGACATGGCTGGGGTGTGCCTCACTGCTGGGAGGGAAAGGGGGAAAGCCAGGAGACAGCTGGGGTGCTCCTCACTGCTGGGGACACCCTGCCTGCCCTGCCACCCTCCTGCAGGAACTTCTGCATTTTGCCCAAATCCCCACCTCTTTTGAAGTCTAGCTTCCCCCCAAGAGGAATAACAAAGCAAATGGTTTGTTTCATAAGCTGATTTTCTTTTTTTTTTTTTTTTTTATCTTTAGATGTGGACTAAAGGATAAATGGTTTTCATTTGTTTCTGTTTCTTGTGCCCTGATGAGTCTGTGACCTCTGAAATCTAAAATAATCCCTTAAGTCAAACAAGAAAATTGGAAACCCATGGTGACTCCTTATCGAATGCTGAGGGAGGGGGCTGTTTTTTTGAGGAGGAATGAATGCTGCCTCGCTTCCTCCAAGTGCAGTTGCTTTATATAGAGTGTTTCTGCACATGGGCATGCATCCAAAGCCTGTTGTGCCCAGTGCTCTTGTACACCTCATGCAGGCTCCCACACAGGGTTTTAATTAGCTCCTGCCTTGCTGCTTCTGGAGACAGCAGCTTCCAATGCCCCTGGAGCTCTGCTCTGGTGCTGTTTGGTGGTTCCCTGGCATGGGGTCCTCTCCCCCTGCACAGGGCTTTGCCTAAGGCCCAGGTATTGGAAAAACTCGTTGGAGAAGTTGTAGAACTGATGATAATTAATTCTGAGTGGCGAAGTTACAGGTGAGCCTCTGTTTTCCAATTAGGTTGAAATATTTACTACTGCATCTTATCATTTTCCAAGCAGTCCTGAAGACAAAGGGAGGAATAGATAACATAAATTGTTAGAAACAATAATTTGCATAATCCAAATACTATAATTTTTCTTTTCCTTGTAGTATGCAGTCTCTTGCTGAGATTAAAATGTAAGTTACAGATTTATGGACTTGTTTGGAAACTGAACTGCCAATGTTTTCTTCTGGAACAGACAGAATATTCCACATAATTTTTTCCTCCTCAGCTGGCTGTGTTGTAGTGGAGAGGCTCCTGGGTTCACACTGTTCGGCCTCATTTAAGATATGACCTTTCCAGCTTGTAAAAGGGGCTAAAGATAAGGTTAAAGCAGCAGAAAGCATCTGAGATTGGCTAATAGGTTTGAAAACTCCCCGGTCCAGCCAAGAAATTGCTCTCAGAATTTTCTCCTTACCGTCACATTCTTAAATCCAAAACTTCAAGCTTGGGCTCAGGATTTTTGGAGCCCTTCCCTCCGGGAGCTGCCTGTGCTGTGCAGCACAGATTTGAGCAGGATCTGCTGCATGCCTCATCTCTAGCACACAGCATCCATCTGCACTGCCAATGCCTTTCTTCCCTGAGATGAGAGGGCTTTTTTTGGGCTGACATGTCCCTTTGCTGTGGAGCAGGGAATTACTGAGGCTGCCTGACACACAGCTAGATGTGACCTCGGTGCTGTGTGCTGAGAGCCAGGGGTGAGACTTCTGAAAGCCTTTTTTCCTCTGGCTGTACAGCAGCACATCCCTCTTTGTGCTGGCAGGAAACCGAGAATGTCCTGGCTCATCCAGTAACTGGCTGCCAGGAGAAATTTGTGACTTGCCTTGCAGATGTACAAAGGGATGCTTAGGAGTAGGAGTATGGGTACCTGGGAAGGAAAGCTGTGCTCTTGAATTGCTCTGCTCCATGCCAGTTAGTTGACAGCTGAAGCTGAGCAAAAAAAAAAACATTGCCAAAATATAGTCTCCCTTCTGCAGCCTTGTTTGTAGGCCCTGATTCAGGAAAGTGCTGCGGAAAGTGATAATGTCCTTTGGAATCGGGAGGAGTTGCTCGTTTCAGGAAGTATTCTGTTAAATTTAGGCTACATTAATATTCTTTTACTCCCTTTTGAATGCTTGGATGCTTGTAATCCTTTGCTGGTGTGGGGGGTGTACAGGGATGCTGCACAATACAAAAGATGCTGAGTTTTCCTGTTTTCCATCAGCTACTGGAAGGGGAAGCACAAAGCCAGCCCCACCTGCTGTTTTATGTTCTGAGGAGTGCATTCTTTGTGCTGAAACTTTGAAGATCTGGGTTTGTTTTTGGTTTTTTTTTTTACCATCCAACTTTGTTTAGCAAATGAAGGGCTGAATTTTTTTCTCAGGCAAGGCTCCTGTGCAGGGATGATCCAGCAACAGGCCAACCAGCTCAGGCACAGAGAGGAGATGAGCTTCCAGTTACCCAGATTTGGGCTGGGAGGTTGTTGGGTCTGTGAAGAGGGGATCACACGCCCTTGCCTTGCTCATGTCTGTGCAGGGATGGTCACAGCTGTGCTGCCACTTTGGTGTTTGAAGGTAAAGGCTTTAGGCTCACTTGTAAGTAAAGTTTAGACTGACTTGTAGGTAAAGGGTTAATTATGGGATAATTATAGAAGTTTAACTTTTCCTTGTGGGAAATGCATGCTTTTAAAGTCACTGTAATGATGTTTACCACATAAATACAATGATTTGCATAGGGGATTTTTTTCCCCCTGTAACTACTCATAAATCCTTGATCTCTCCAATAGACAGCAAACTGCTGTGCTTTTCAGAGCTCTATGCACACAATTCATGCTGCCCTACTAATGGTGGTTTTCAGGGGTTTACAAATTCCAGGCAGAAGCTGAGTTTTGTTCAAAATATTCATTAGAAGCAACCAAGAAGGAGGAGGAGGGAACACTCTTCAGAGTTCAAGATTTTAGTATGTGTGCTTTTCCACAAAATAATGAGGTGGCCACATACAGTTCTAAATACTTGAAACTCGCTTTTTAAAATGTATATCTTTTAAATTTCTTGTTAAGGCTCTTTTCATGTGTGAGGAGGTGGCTTTCTGCAGCCTTCTCATACCACAAAGTCCTCTAGCAGGGTCCAGCAGTTCAGCTCAGGCCGAACAAACTTCTAAGGACGCTTTTCTGACAAGGGAGAAGCAATCTTTCAGTCAGGTTCTGTAGATCAGAGATAAGCACGTTCATTCTTCAGGGAAGCAACATTATTTTAGGAACTGTCAGACTAGTAAAGGCTTGACTACCCTTTTTTTTTTTTTTTTTTTTTTTCCCTCTTAACAACTGCTGTATCTCTGCCTTTCTTCCAAGTGCATACAATCCCCAGGGATAAATGCTCCAAACTCTGCGTGTGCCCTGCGAAGCTGGAGAGCTGGAGCACTTAGGCAGATGTGTTTGCACTGAAGATGAAAATAAATGGTTCTGTTTAATGGAATCAGTGTACTTAAATAATATGCTGATGTACTTCACACTCCTGCTGCATCTCCTGAAGTGGGGGAAAACGGCTTCTTTGATGTGCATGTGCTTTTCTGTGTACATAAATGTGCAGCTGTTTGCTGGAATTCAGAGAATCAAAGATTCACAGAATGCTTTGAGTTGAAAGGGACCTTAAAATCCATCTCATTCCCACACCCTGCCATGGGCAGGGACACCTTCCACTGTCCCAGGCTGCTCCAAGCCCCAGTGTCCAACCTGGCCTTGGGCACTTCCAGGGATCCAGAGGCAACCACAGGAGAGGATTTCTTCCCAATATCCCATCTAATTCTGCCCTCTGGCAGTATGAGGCTACTCCTCCTTGTCCTGTCCCATGGAAACATAAGAGGAGGCTCTCATTTTATTTCCCTCCCTGTTTTCCTTGGTGGAAGACTACTTTTGGAATATAGGGATGCTGAGCATGAGGCAGGGAAAGCTTGAGGAGATCCAAGTCCTGACTACTGCTGTGAGGTGCAGTCCAGCTCCTTCCATAGTAGCTGCACAGCTCAGCTGCCTTGCCAAACTTCATCTTTGTACCCTGCTCCTCATCCTCCCTCCCTCCTGCCCTGGGGCTTGGGAATGTGTGGCTGGCAGGGCCCTGTGTAGGAGCAAGCAGAGAGGGAACTGGATGGAGGGGAAGGGAATCTCACACTGTTTTCCCGGGCTTTTCATCACTTCTTTCCATAAGGATGCAGCCTTAGGAGAGGAAATCCTCCAATGTCTGCTGTGCCTCCAGGTTTGAGGTGGTTGCAGGATTTGAGTGGTGGAAGGTGAGCCTTCAGTACAGGTCAGCTTTGTCCCAAAACCCAACACAGAGAGTGCTGGGAGAACTTGTGTTTGCCATGGGATATCACCGCCAGTCCCAAAGGGAGGACATTAAGGGAAGACTCCTCAGGTTTGAGGTGGTCCAAGAGTAGTCCTGGCCCTTCTTGGCAGCTGTGTGGCTGAAGGTGGCTGCTGGCAAGCAGAGGGTTAGCAGGGCACTTAGCTCCCCGTCTTTGCTCAGAGTGCAGGGCACTCCTCACATAAAATCTCCTAAAAGAGCTACAAAAGGAATACTTGAGCTTTCAGAAAGCCAGAGTCTGGATCAACAACAGGATCAACTCTTGCCTTTGCAGGAGCAGGGAGCTTATGATATCTTTCCTTCTCCATGTTTGTGATCGTTGGCATAGCTGCTGCCTTTGATAGAATCTTCTGTTTTCTCTCTCCTGCCATTTTTACTTGACTTGATAAAGCTTTCATTCTTTTTAGGATCAAGATCTCCTTTCCTAATTCTGTTTTAAAGGAGGCGTTTGACAGCTGTAATGCCCAGCCCTGTCTGCTGTTGAATGCAAGAAGGAATGAAAGCAGACACACTATAAGTTAGAAAAGGCTTCCTTTATGAGTTTTGGGGGTTTTTCTGTTTTATCGCTGCAAAAGTATTTTTCGCCCTTTCTAAAGCAACAAAATGTTGTCTGGCTAGGTATCAGTAAGACCAGAAGAACCTGAGGAATAACAAAAACCTGGGAATGACATAGTTGTTGCTCAAGGATACCTGGATCTGCTCCTCTTCCCATCTTCCTGCTTCTCCTCTGCTCTCACCAATCCTGTCCATATGGGGAGAGTGTGAGAGCAGCCCCTCTTTAGGAACAGGCAGCTTCTCCACCCTGCTCCCCCTGAAAAATATCATGGACAGTTGGCAGGGGTATCTATCCCAGAAATAGTAGGGAAGAAGCCTGACAGACCTTGGAACTGTCTCAAATCTTGGGTTTGGTGGTTGTGTCTGTTTTATTTTGGGTGATGGCCCTTCTCTCCCAGGCATGGAATACCTCTGTAAATAAAAAGACAAATTGCACTGCCATGAAAGCAATCCGTTTTCCACTTTATGATAGTCTGTCCCTGTGAAAGGAAACACTTCATGTGGGAGCACATCCCCCTTTCCCAAATCTCTCTCAATCCCATACCTGTGGGGGGATGTGATCCCTGGGGTCGATCTCTGTTAAATGAAAACAAATTGGAATATAATTTAATAGAGGGTTAGCATCTTCATGGATCTTACACTGTGAAGTAGAGTCAGTTTGAGATGTTCAACTGCACTGTGTAGCTTGGATTAGTTCCTTGGCTTTTCCCTACACTCTCTAGTGGATTACTGATTCTCTTATGGGCACTTCTCTTTCCAAAGGATTTTTATTGTCTGTTTTTCTAATGAATGAGTGAAGGTCAGGACAGCAATTGTTGAACAGTTCCAGCAAACTGGAATTGTTTTAGCCTCAATTCAATGAAGCTTTTGGGTGCTCTTGTTTTTTGGGCTGTGATAGATGTTAACAGCCATCAGGATTTTGAGTGAGGGATGCAGGAGTGAGGCTGTAATAAACATCTGACCGTGCCAGGCCTTTGGGAACCAAGCCATGCACACCTCAGATGTGTGTTTGGGGCAGAAATCGCTCCTCTTCCCTGCTTTAACTGCTGCTCTGGAGCACAGGATCAGTGGGGTCAGAGAGGATCAGAGTACAACTTAATCCCAGCAGTGCCAAGGCCACCACGAGCCCATGTCCCCAGGTGCCACATCCACATGGCTCTTAAATCCCTCCAGGGATGGGGTCTCTGGGGCAGCTTGTGCCAAGGGGGGCAGCCCTTCCCATGGAAAATGTTTCCCCTAATACCCAATTTCAATGTCTCCTGATGCATCTTGAGGCTGTTTTCTGTTGTCACTTGGGAGGAGAGACTGACTCCACCTGGCTACACCCTTCTTTTGTGTAGCTGTAGAGAATAATGGAGGAGTAATAAAGGAGGAATAATAAGGAACAGTCAGGAACCAAACCCTCCCAGGATCTAGCCAGTATCTGCAGCTCCATGTTCCTGGATTCTCTCAGATTTTACCTGTGTGCCTACAAACACTGCCAACCCTTTGGAAGCGGGAATTTCTCCTGTAAGAAGCAGTCATCTGCTCCCAGCAGTGATGGAAGGGGCTATTATTATTTTTTTTTTTTTTCCTTTGGCCATTTTGAAAGCTTAGCTGTTCCAAACAGCCACTGAAGGATGAGGTTGGGCTATTGATGAATGAGCCCGTGCTCACAGAGTAATGACTCTGCTTTTAAGTGCTCTTTGATCAGTGCTGCTCCAAACAGGCTATTTATAGAGCTTCTGGAGCTGTGGAGCCCAGCCATCAGCACAGAGCAGTGCAGGAATAGAAGGCAAAAGTGGTAATTCTCTTTGTTCCCCAAAGGCTGGGAAACAAGGCAGGCTCAACAACCTTTCCAGGTGGTTAGAGCTCTCCAGAGCTCTACCTGCACGTGCCTGGTGTGGAATGATCTGGAGCAAGCAGCTGGCTGGAGCTGCTTGTTGCTCCTCCATAGCCTCTGCCACTTTATAGGGCTTTTCATCATGTTTATGGTTTTGACAGCACTTCTGTGGCAGGTTCTTAATTTAACTGATGAGATGGTCTTGTTTTCATCTATTTTCCTGGTGCTGCTTTAAAGTTGAGCAGCTTGATGCCTTTGAGCATCTACCTTTGGGTACAGCTCATTTCAAGATTTTATCCAGTTCCTCTGGAAATAATCCTCGCTGCCAACTTTTGGGTTCTGTGCAGTGCAATGCAATTGGCCAAGGCTTCATTCTCACTCAATTTCCACAGAGTGGAAAAATCTGTTCTTTGTGACCTGGCAGGAGCTCAGCCTTGCCTCCTGCTGCAGGGATGTGTGGGAGCTCTTGGGGCTGCCTGATGGGACTTCTGTAATAAAATCAGATGGAATGGGTTGGGTTGGAAGGGACATTAAAGCTCATCTCAGACCCCCTGCCTTGGGGAGGGACACCTTCCACTATCCCAGGCTGCTCCAACCTGGCCTGGGGCACTTGCAGGGAACTTGTACCACAAGAGAAGGTTCCTCTCTGTTGTCTCAGGTGCTAGCAAGTCCCATAGAGCTTTTTCCTGCCTCCTTTCCATCAGCTCTTGTACCCAGGCTGCCCAGCCTGGACAAACCCAGCAGCCTCAGGCTGGTCCCTGATTCCCATCCCTGCCCTTGTGCTGGCCAAGAGCAGCCTGGAAATTTCAGCTGGGTGCACTTTGGAGCACCAGCCTAACCAGAACCGGCACGTGCTACCCCTTGCCCTGCATCCCCACATCTTCCCTGGTGCTCCTACCACTCATCTCTGCAGAATCCTACCCTGTTCCAAAGCCTGCAGCTCCTTTACTGCAGTCACAGCTGGAAAACAGTGGGATTTGAAGAGCACAGTTAGGGGAAGTGGTCTGTGTCACTTGTGCAGCTTGTGCACAGAACATAGATTCTGATCCTCTTGCATCCTAGGTAATATGGGGCTTGTTTACTCTGCTTCCCTCTTTTTTTTTTTTTTTTTTTTTTGCTATTTTGAAAGCTTAGCTGTAACAAATCCCCAGACTCTCCTGCCTTTGCCAAGGCCCACTGTGAATGATGGAGTTATGGATGAATACTTATTATAATGCTTGCTTTGATGTCTTGCCTGTCTTTAACCAAAGGCACCCAGGGAATTTGTTTTGGACAGTGAATTTTAATTCTGTTGTAGTTGATATTGTAGCTTTTTAAAGAGGGCAGATGCACCCAGAAACAAAACTGTAAACCACTGTATTTTCCCAGAGATCTCCTGTTGCTTTAATAATCTACTTATCTGGGAATCTCTTCAAGTATCAAAGGGCCAATTATGTGGTGCCTGGAGAGGACCACGGAGAACTGTTTTTGTGTCACAGGCTGCTCACAGCAGGTCTCATGTCCTCCCTGGCTCACTGCTGGAAAATTGTGGGCCAGAGATAGTAATCATTTATTTTCATCTTCCATCTCCTTTTTGCTCAGTGGGGGGAACTCTCAACAGGACTGTGTGGTTTCTGCTGATGTTTAGACAAGACATTAATTGAAAAACCTCAGAAAAACTGATCACAAATGGTTTGTGACAAGGCAGGGTAGGGAGTTTCTGGTGGAGGAGGTCAGATCTTCTGTCAGCTTGATTTTTAGGGAAAGACATGTCTTGTTTTTTGACATTCAAGTGAATATAAACACAACTCCCCTACCTCAAAACAACAGGCTTCATCTTTTATTAAATAGCTCATTTTTGCAGCCTGAGTACAGATTTTATCAGGACTGCATCTTGCTTCTCTCTGCAGGGGCAGCTCTCCCCAACAGGATCCTCTTAAATGTTTTTTTTTGAAAGGAAAAATCCTCAGGACAAGTCTGGGGTCTTGTGTGAATTGTTTGTGTGGAGACAGAGCAGATGATCTGTGCTTAATTATTTGGAGAGGCTGCCAGCAGATAGCTTATTTTTAAAGGAAGAGTTTTATTACAGCATCTTTGCTGGCTTCAGCCTTTCTCACCAAACTCATTGGTTTTTGTTGTTGTTTTTTTTGTTGTTGTTGTTGGGTTTTTTTGGTGCTTTGTTTCTTGGGTCCAGTATTGGAGCTCAAAGCTGTCCTGTTCCATTTCTTTTTTGGCCCTGGAGGTAGGAATGGATTCTGCTTTTGGAACCAGGATCTCACCATCTCTGGCATTCTAGGTTGTGGTCAGTACCTTCCAAAGGGCACAACTTCAGCACTGAGACTCAAAGGCTGCTGCTTAGGTCCCAGGGTACCCTTGAATTTTGGGTAAAGTCTTAAAAAATCTTTGAGTTTTTCCATCAAGAAGTGGTTCCTGGCTTTGCTGAGGAAGGCAGCCAGATACAACTTTTGCTTTAGTGAAGTTCAGCTCTTGAAGGCTAAATCTGCAGTTTCTTTTGAATGGTTTAATTTAATGTGGTAATTAATTCGGTATCTTATGCATGGAGTATTTCATATATTTAACAATGTGTGTGTGCCTATTTTGGAATGAGATTCAGTTCCTCTCCTCCATGATACAGTTCTGGGAGCCATCTCACTCAGGCTGGGAGGAGCTGGATGAATCCAGGTGGAATGTTATGCTGAGATCATTTGCCTCATTTTCATACAAATATTATGACACAGTGGTTTTTGCAGTCCCTCCTTCATTTTTCTGTAAGTTGTGTTTTTTCAATGTAAAAACAGTTTTTCATGTTCTACGGATGCCACAAGGCACTTCAGAACTTTCTGTGGGAGGTACTAGAGTTGTGACTGAGCTTTCTGCTTTCTTTAGCTCCCTGGGCTCAAGTACAAGCCAGGCTACAACGCTGATGTTGGGGACAAGTGGATCTGGCTGAAATGAGATCCGTTCCTGCTGGAGCCCTGGCCACAGGACCTGAGCGAAGAGGAGCCACATTCAGGGCACCTGCTCCACATCACTTGTGTGGCACCAAGGAAACACTGCTTAAATCATTTCCCATCCCCAGCAGAAGGGAGTAGATTCCAGAAGGAAAACCACTTTATTCTGGTTTGTTTTTCCCTGAGGAACTCGGGGATGTTGGATAGTCAGTGTGGGATGATAGCCAAATGAGCTGGGGCAGGCTCAAAATTAGAGCTGAACTTTCTCTTCCTCAAGACTGTGGCACATTATTATCCAGGATTATTGTTGTTCTGCTGATTCAAGAGAAATTAAACCTGTACCCTCCTGGCTCTCACAAAAAGTTAATTTCTTGCTCTGTCATGTGTGGTGTTTTATGAGGTTCATTAGAAGCAACGCCGTGTTCTGAAAGGCACTGACTGGACCTCAGCAAAGCATAAGAAGTTCATTGAGAGATGGGAATAAGTGATCTCAATTCATACAGCAAAAATCTTTGCTTAAAGTTATTAAAAATAGTCAAAATAATTGCAAGCAGTTATGCTCACAGCTTCTTGCTTTGATTCCACTATAGGGCCAAATGTTTGTTGGGTATAAAAGACA
The DNA here is from genome assembly GCA_013401135.1 of Cettia cetti. Taxonomy (NCBI): domain Eukaryota; kingdom Metazoa; phylum Chordata; class Aves; order Passeriformes; family Sylviidae; genus Cettia; species Cettia cetti. The sequence continues at coordinate 10,157 of VZUI01050465.1, forward strand.
AGTGTAATTACTATTTTTGCAAGTCTCTGGAAGTCCAAGCTGGAGGGGGTTTTTTAAAAAGAAATTATTCATTTGGTATTAGTCACAGAAATGAGGTACCTTGGCATTGGTTCAAGCAGCACTGTCCAGATTTAGGCTGTAGTTAATTTTGCATTTCTAGCACAGGGCTCACTGCTTCAGTCACGGAGGAGAAGTGCTGCCAGGCATTCCAGAATTTAGGGCAGTGCCTCGGAGTTAAGCAGCCAAGTCTTGCTCGTGCCCCTTCCCGTATCAAAACCAGTATGAAAAGAATCTCTTAACAAGAGCTTTGGGGGCCTGGTGAGATGCTGGATGAAGGGGCAGTGAGACAGAAATGTGGCTCTTTTTGCTGATCCTGTAGCACTTGTTTCTGTGTTTTATGCCTCATCCACGTGTCCTCTGGGAAGGGAAGCTTGAATCCCTCCGGACTTTCCAGCCATACAGTGAGATCCTGAGCATTGTGAGTCTCCCTCCACCTGCCCAGAGCACCATCTCCAAGCTCTAAGGGGTGTGGGGATGAAAGGAACACCTGCTGTGGTTTTAGGATCCCCCTGGAGAGGGTAGCTCTGTTTGTACACCTGTTGTCCATCCTGGTGTCGCCAACTTCTCCAGGTGCTGGAATTCACTTGACAGTGTGTGTGGCCCAACAGCAGATCTGGAGAGGTGTTCTGTGCTGTGAGTAGAGCTGGGGAAGCTGCTGTGGGACACTGTGGGGCTCACTGGGTGCAGAGCAGCTTTAGGAGCCTTCTCCACCCGCTCCAGCAGCACAGGGGACTGAGCTTTGGATATAGACTAATTCCAGTCAGGAAAAGCAATGCTGGTGAGCCCTGTGGTATGACAACATGCATCTCAAGCACACTTTTAAAATAATTTTATTCAGGCTTTAACTCTGCTTTAGAACTTTTATAAGCTAAATCTGTGAAGGAAATGACTTTCTCTCCCCTTGCTGTAGGAAGGAGCCACTAGCTGTGTTTTTCTCTTCCTTCCTTCCCACTCCAACACCTCAAAAAATTCTCCTAGCAAACCAGCTGTAAAGATTTGGGTTTTGGAGGCTTGTGCTGTGCCAGTTGGATGAATCCATCTCCAGTTTTTACATATATTGGTGAAGATAACACGGCTCAAGTCCTCTCCATGCTTCTGTGTAGGTGCCTGTGTAAAACTATCTACAGTCTGTCCTCTTATCCTAAATTCGCATTGCCTAGAGTTTGTCTCTTGCCTGTCATGTCCCGTGCTTGGCTCTGCCTGCTTTCCCAGGGCAGATTCCCTGGGGAAGGTCACATTTATGGGCAAAACCACCAGCTTTCCCTGTGATCACTCCAGCTCATCAACAACCTCCCTCTTGACTTCACTTTGCACAGGAGGAGAGAAAGGAGAGAGGAGGTGAGTGACTGGTTCTTGTACATTAATATCTTCCCCCTCAGCTGGGGCAGGCTGGGACCATCCACGCTGTGGGGATACCTGTGCATGGCCAAGCTTCTCCATGAGGAATTGGCACCTCAGCAGTGACATCAAGCCCAGGGCTGCAGTTATGAGATCCAGCAAATTTCTTTGTTCTCCTTCACAGTGAAACTTTGATGTTTTAATTACAGAACCACAGAAGGGGATTGTGCTGGAAGGGACATTAAAGCCCATCCTGTCCCACCCCCTCCCATGGGCAGGGACACCTTCTCCTAGCCCAGGTTGCTCCAAGCTCTGTCCAACCTGGCCTGAAACACTTCCAGGGCTGTGGCAGCCACAGCTTCTCTGGGCAACACAATAGCAGTGAGGTTTCAATATTATCCCTGCCACCTCAGTTCTGCTGTGCCCCCACCATAGATAAAGGTTGGAATGAATCCCTTCTGTGGAAGAGCCTGCTGAGCAAGTGGAATTTAAGTGCACAACAAATCCCAGCTGGCTTCCAGTACTGTTCACAAAAGCAAAATGAATCAGTTGTGCAGAAGTGAGTGGAAGCAACCAAAGCAGAGGGGAGATGGGATGGCACAATGTCACCTCATGGGCTGCTTCCCAAAATCGTGCTTGCACAGGTTTGGTGTGAGCTGAGTGTTTATGGAGAAGCCACCTGTGTTCAGGGAGGTATTGGAGCAAAAGGAGGTCTGTAGATCAAGGAAAAGGATGGACTCTCCTCCTTGGGATGACCTTCTCTTGACTTGCATTTGATATGAGGCTGACAGGAGGTCATCGTGGGGGAGGTGGGGCCCTGGCACATGCTTCCTAGAGCTGCACTGGCTGCCCCTGGATCCCTGAAAGTGTCCAGGGCCAGGTTGGATGGGGCTTGGAGCAGCCTGGGACAGTGGAAAGCGTCCCTGCCCATGGCAGGTGCAGTGGAGCAGAGCTTTAAGGTGCCTCCCAGCTCAAACCATTCCATGACTGTGTGATAGTAGCCAAAGCTCTTTGGGAGTGCCTGGCCCTGGGAGCTCCCATCCATGTTGGCCAACACTGATCCCATCTGACAACATCGCTCCCTGTGATCGTGCCATGGGTGGCAGGATGCCATGAAACTTGCTCTAGTTCCCAGCTTAAAGCCCTGGTTTCTGCCAAACCCCCGTTCCCAGCGAGACTGAGCCCGGTGCCGTGTAATTCCTCTGCAGGTGCTGGAGCCCAGCCTGGCTGCTGCTATCTGATGGTACCATTCCTGCTCTGCTCCCCACCCTCCCAAGCAAAAACTGTAGCTACAAATGAGACTTCAATTTTCCGTGCCTGAGAAAGCTTTGGCTCAATTAGCTCGGTGCTGAGCATCTTCAAAGGCAGCTGGGGTTGGAATTTGTGACAGGCACTGCAGTTCCCTCTGGGAGAGGCAAGCACTGTTCCTCATTCCTCCAGCTGCTCCTGGAGCAGGGGGCATGGCTGAGGAACCAGCTTTTGGGGCAATGTTACAGTGCCTGGGTGGCACAGCAGTGCTCCCCTGCAGACCAGGAAATGGCATTTATCCAGCTGCTGATGCACAGGTCCTTTTCTGCTGCTTCTCCTGCCTACAAGAGGGTGGCTGCTCCAGACATTGCTGCTCACTGCAGAAGTAGATTTCCTTTTTTGGGAACCAAATGCTTTGATATAAAGCTTCCAGGAAAGTTTCTGGTGTATAAAAGGAGTTGATGCATGCAAAAAAAAAACCAAAAAAAAAAAGCACAAAATGGTGCTAGAGATACAGTAGGCGTGACCTGTGCAGCCCTGGCAGGGTCCACGGCAGCTCCAGGACATTCCCTTCACTTCTGGGTGTTTTGGGAGACAAATTTGATTGGTTTTGTCACAAAAGGTGAGGGTGTCAGAAACTGGGCTGGGACTTGCCATTAGGACACAGACTCCATTTGCTGCTGTTTGGGTTTTGGTTTCTCTGCTTACAGGAGAGATTCAAGGCTGAAGGAGGGAGGAATTTCATGAAATGTATTTCCACCTTTATCTTTGGGTGTGGGTAAAAATCATTGCCTTCAGTGGGCAGCTGAAGCAGTCCTGGGAGTCAGGCTGGCTGGTCAGGCCTTCCTCACTGTGTCCTCAGTGAGGAAGGGAAACCAAAGCCACCACGGGCTCTGAGGAATCTCCAGTCCCCTCTGACTTATCCCTGAGGTGTTGTGAGTTGAGAGAACTCTGCAGGGAGGTGACGGTCTCAGGAGCGAGGCATCAAAGCTGCTGCTCTGATTGCTGCTCCCTGGTCGCAGGCAGGGTTGTGCCAGGTTGTGAGCTGGTGCACCAGGGACGTGAGCAGGCCCTCCTGGCAGTGCATTGGTGGCTTTGTCAGTGCATTAATTCAGGAGATGGGGCCCTTGCTGCTCCCAGCAGTCCCCGTGATGTCCCACAGAAGGTGTTGCTCTCCAGACAGTTATGGAGAGGAGTGGGATGGAAGGCCGTGTTCAGTGCTGTGGGCTTGGCACGGTGCATCAGTCCCTGTGCTTTCCTGGCACAGCCACCCCTGTTTCTCCTAGCCACGCTGAGTTCCATCTCTCATCCATCTCTGGAGTCCCTGTAGAGCCGCTTGTCCCTTTGCTGTCTGCCTGCATGGGGCATTTTGGCCAGAAGGCAACGTGAACTGGACAATGTCCACTTCCTCGAGGAACTTATTGTTGAACGGGCTCTGCTGGCAGGAGCTCCTATGGGCTGCGGGAGGCAGCGAGGGGAGAACGACTTTGAAACCCAATGAAGCCTTTTCCTGGTGTGCCCAGACAGATGCGGGTGGTGATACTGCTAGGTCACGGGCGGCTGCCTGGTTCCCTGGCACGGCTCCGAGCGCACAAACCCCTCTCTCATCCTGGCTGGCCCTTCTGGGTTGTGCCCCAGCCGCAGAGCCGGGGTGGGTGCAGGGAGCGGGAGGCAGCTGCAGAGCCTCCCGGGTCCTGGTCTCGCTGGTTTCCAGCGGGACGCTCGGGCTTTCCCAGCGCATCCCATTAGGTGGCAATGCAGCCTGCTGCTCCGAGCGGCCCCGCAGGAGGACGGCGCTGAGAAACGGGCTGCAGCCTCCGGGGTGTGGGCTTGGGTGGCCAAGGCTCTTCAGTGTGTGCACAGGGCTCTGAGATCTGTGCTTTTAACTCTATTTTGGCTCCTGACGCTAAGAAGGACGCTGGGCTTCCCATCCTTCTGGTTTTGAGGTGCTGTGTCTCGTGTACTGGTGGCTGTGCTTATGCCTGGGCCAGTTCTGTCCCTTGCCTGGGCTACACAGGTTCTGTTTGCAAGTGCTTTGTCCACCCTGGTGTTCCTCGTTGCTTTATTCTGTGTCATTTCCAAGCAGGAGAAAGCACCCAAGTGGCAGCAGGGCAAGAGGGACACTTGACATCGTCTCTGGGGTGACTAGCGAGCAGGATGACTCCTGCTAATCTGGCTGCCTGACAGAGCCAGCCCAAGCTCCAGGAAGGACAAGGCTGCTGCTCTCCATGCTCCCAGCAGCCTTTCCCGGGCCTGCAGAGGATGCAGACACCTGCACTGCCCTTGGCCACAGCGCTCCAGCTCTTGCTGGAGCCGCCAGGTGAGTCAGGATCTCACCTGGGCAGTGCTGGCCTGCAGCCAGGGGCTTCCCGGGCTGACTGCTGGGCCAGGCAGCAGCACGGCCCAGGGAGCACTGGGGGAGTGCCCTGTGCCTGGTGGGGAGAGCAGGCCTGGAGCCCATATGGGAGCTGAGCTTAGAGCACGGGGCTGGAGGCTCAATGGGTGCCCTGGCGTGGCTCAGGGATGCACTGAACAGCACTGTGCCCGATGGGAGCCCCCAGGTGCGGTCCCATGCTCTGTCCCCCCTTCTCCTGAGCTCTGGAGGGTCGTGCATCCCACAACCTGCCTCTCCCTGGTGTAACTGGGATGTTATCTGGAGATGAAGAGAGCACTTGGGCCGGGATCTCGGAATGGAGCAGTGTTCCAGCCAAGGGGAATGAAGCATTATTAAAGTGTGATACTTCATTGCTCTGTAATTAACTTCAGCTGCTTTCAAGCTGCAACAAATTACCCTCAAAGCCCATTTTTGTACCGAGGAGAACTTTGAACTGTGTTCGCAGCCCTTGTGCCTGGGAGGGAGCGGGGAGGCTGCTCCTGCTGTCTGGGGCTGCAGCTCTGTGTGTGGTTTGGGACCAGCCCCGGGTTGGCTGTGCCGGGCTGCCGTGTCAACACAGGCAGGAGTGCTGGGGCTGACATCAACCCTGCCAGGGACAGCCCCAGGCATGGGAAACTACCAAGGCCTCCTGGGAGAGCCACTGGCTCCACTCGGAGAGTCTTCTCTGCTGGGATGGATCCTGGCGCACTCAGGATTTTAGATGCATGCTGCCATCGCAAGGTCTTCCCAAAATACTGTGGGCAAGTTCACCCAGGGCCAGAAACTTCAGCCAGCTTGTTGGAAAGAAAGTTCAGCTCAGCTGCTAGAAGGCAGCAACCTCCTTTCAGCAAAGACCTGACGATCTGATGATTTTGGGAGCCACTGCTGCCCCTGAGTGGCTCAAAACCCAGCTCTGCATTTGCCACCAGCACCCCTCCTGCTCCAGCTCCCTAAATTCCTTGGAGAATATGCTTGTTTGTCTTTACTTCCCATCTCCCATCTCCAGCAGCATCCATGGACCTGCGCAGCCCAGGCTTGGGAAGGTGGCACAGGCTCCTACCACCCATGGCCTGGCTGCTGCCAGATTTCCAGGCAGAGGCTCTGCCTGGCCTGATGGTGCCAAGCCCTTCCCTTCCTGCTCTGGAAGAGCAGAACTCCAACAGCTTCTCTGGGTTTCCTCAACCAGGGCAGCTTAATTCCCTTTGATGAATTCATGAGCTCATGAAGCCAGAGGAGGATGGGAAGCGTTCCACAGTAGCCGAGGAGCTGCGGCACCGCTGCCGTGTCTGCCACGATCAGAGGTCTCAGAATGCTCCCGTCCCGTGGGGAAGGGCTGGCTGTCCTCTTGGATGCCCTCGGGAGAGGAGGAAGGAACTGTGGCTGCTCTGGATTTCTCTGCCCACCCGTGTGACCGCAGAGGAGGTGGTCAGAGGAGTCAGAAGAACTGCTCAGTTTCTGTAAATGATGATGGTGATGGAGGATGCGAGTCCTTGCTCTGGATGCCTTAAAGCACGAGGAGCAGACAAACCTTCAGCCCAAATCTCCAGGGAGAAAGCCACTGGCCCAGACCCTGCTGTGGCACCCTGGGATGGCTCAGTCCCAGCCTGGGCCCCCAGCAGCCATGTTACACCTGTGGGGACCACCTGCAGTGGGGTTCCAACCCCTGGATGTGGCACAGGAAGGGTCACCAGGGGCTTGATCCATGGACAAGCCTTAAAAAAAGGGGAGAAAGCTCTCACCTCTGTTCCCAGTGATGCCCATGGAGCGGTGCTGGAGCCCAGCCTGGTGCCCTGCTGGGGCTGCAGGAGGAGATATGAAGCAGTGACACATGGCCAGCTTTAATTACTCTTAATTACCCACACCCATCCACCTGGGTCCAAATCTGGGCAGGTGCATCCCCGCTGGTACATGGGAACATGGAGACCCCGTGCAGCGGTGATGGAGCTGCCCATCTTGGGAAAGCCATTTGGTTTGGATTCCCCTGGGATGGCTGCAGCACCAGCCTTATCACCTTCAGCTGGGCCAAGTGGAGTAGGTTAATGATCAAATTTATCATAAAGCAATCTAATGAGCAGCAATAGAGCCAAGTGCTTTCCACTCAGTGACACACATCCAAATCTTAATAGGAGCTGACAGCCTCAGCCTGGGACCGTGCTCTGGCCAAAGGAAATCAGCCTAATAGTTCCCTGGAGAGAGCAGCCATGGCTTTAAAGTGTCTTCTCAAAGCATTTATCTGACTAGCTTAAAAAAAACCCAAAACACCAAAAAAACCTGAGCTGCAGAGTTGGATTATCACTCTCTTTCCCATCTCTGCAGCTCAAAAAGCCTCACTCAGCCTAGGGATGCACTGGAATGGCTCAATCCAGCAAGGAAAACTCCAACAGCATGCCAAATCCTTCCCAGGCTGTGCTCTTGCATCTGCATCAGCAGCACCCAAGGGGAGAATTAACATGCTGTTAGTGCTAATAGGGAAACTTCAATAATTGAAGGTGTTTGGAGGCTTTTGTTGGCATATTTGCTTTTGGAGGTAATGTTATACTGTAACAGCTCTTCCTCTGCTCTGAATCTTTCCTTCTGCAGTTTAGAAGGGAAGCAACACACTTTATTCCAAACTCCCAGGGCAAGTCTTCATGCACAGAAAAGCTGTGGAATCTCCATCCCTGGAAGTGTCCAGGGCAGGTTGGATGGGGTTTGGAGCACCGTGGGACAGTGGAGGATGTTCCTGCCCATCACAGGGCTGGGGTGAGGTGAGTTTTAAGGTCCCTTCCAACCCAACCCATATTCCATGGTATGAGGAGTGGATGCAGCTCCTTGCATGGCAAGTGCAGAGATGAAGAGGAGGGCCAAGCCAGGCTTAAGGAAAATCTCCCAGGAGCAACTGGAAGGAGAGAATCCTTGTGGTGAGAGGGCTGTTTGCCACTGTGGCAAGTAAAGGGGTTTTATTGGCTCAGCAGCTGGTGCCAGGAACCTCAGAGAAAGCTGCAGAGTGTCCTGCAACCTTCATCCAGGCTGCTCCCAAGGAACTGTTCCCAGAAAAGGCGTTCGATCCTTGGGAAGTCCTCTCCAGCGTGGTGCTTCAACAGCCTGAGCAATTTCTGCTGCTCAGTGTGACTCAGTGAGTTTTCCCCATCTTTGACATAATTTATTTTTTGGTTTGAACAATAGCAATACCAGGGCTGGCTCAGCAGTTGTTTGATCCCACAAGTCTCTGCCCTTGGCCACATCATATGACGCTGAGTTCCTTGAGGCAAATTGTGTGAAAAGATGCTTTTTTTTTTGTTCATCACTTCTGGATTTACTGTCCCTTCATTCCCTCTGAATGACCTGTTGTTTGCAGAACCTGAATATGAACTCTGTATGCTCTGGAACCAGCATGCCCCATCCACTGGGCACCAGAGGACCTCAAGGAGGCTTTTCCCTCAGTGTGCTGATTTTCAGAGCAGCCCTCCAAGGCAGGGACATTGCTCTGGCTTTGTGGGACATCCTTCGTCCAGGAGATGGCCCAAAAGGAAGGTGAGGATGGTGGTAGCTAGCAGGTCCTGGGAGCAGGGAGGGAAGCCAAGCAGCTCCAGTGGGAAGAGCTCTGAACCCCTCTTTGTGCTCCTGGAGCAGTGACCCCATCCATCCTCTGCCCTTGCCTCGGTGCAAGTGCTGTGAAAGTGCCTGGGAACCCTGGCAGAGCGGGGCCTGGGAATGGCGGGGCTGGAATCTCATCCCCTGCTCAGCCCTTCCCTGGTCTGCTGTCTGCCATTTGCTTTTCTTCATGTTTGATCTGTTCCCCATCCCTGGAGTTCTCTGAAGGAGCAGAAGGTGCTTCCAGGTTAGGAGGTGTTTCTCACCTCTGTGAAAACTAACAGGGCTGATTTGTTCCCTAGCTTCTTGTCCATGGGAGCTGCAAAGCTTTGCCTGTGCGGTAATTTTGCTCCATTTGATCGAATGCTCCCTGCCTCAGCTTCAAAGCTCTCTTTGCTTTTCCACTCCCTTTTATGTCCCATCTCTTGAAATTCCAGTCCTGCACGAAGGCACAAACCCAGGACGGCTGAAGGCTTCCAAATGCAATTATTTTCCAAAGCATTTCAATAAATTAGCAGCTCATTCCTTTGCCAGACAGCACTTCCCTTCCCATTGACCCGCGTCTGTGCAGCCTGCAATGTGCCTTGGACCTTTCTCCTCTGGGATGTCAGCTCAGAAGGATGCTGCCAGGCACTCTCAGCTGTGATTTAGACCTGGGCTGGGGCCCTGGAGAGGTTGGCACGAGCATCTGCAGATATATACACAAATATATATATCCTTTTATTTATGAAGCTACTTTGGAGTCTGATTCCCTTGCTTTGTCTGATATTTATTGGTGCTTCACCCACCTTGAACTGGGAGCCATAAGCACTTTGATAAATGGATTTGCCTTTCCTGGAACCATATCCCAACATCAGCTCATCAGCATGCTCAGCCAAGTGCCAGCTCCTGTAAATCAAGGATGGTGAGAAAAAACCCTGAGCAGGGCAGGATGGCAATCCAAGCCCCAGTCTCTCAATTCCACGGGGTTCAGTGCTTGGATAAAGGATTGCTCTAAGTGACTGAACTTTCTGTTAAGTTCAGGGAGGAATTTCTTCCCATTATCCCTTCTAACCCTGCCCTCTGGCAGTGGGAGGCCATCCTCCCTTATCCTGTCACTCCATGCCTTGTCCAAAATCCCTCTCCAGCTCTCCTGGAGCCCCTTCAGGTATCTCTTTCCTGTCCTATCACACCACAGGCTAAAAGGAGTTGGGTGCTCAAGAGACAATGTCAGTACAGGAAAGAGCCTGGAAATACCAGCTAAAGGTGAGCTGCTGTCAGTGCATGATGAACCCCCCAGGCTGGAATCAAGCTAGGATTTTCCCTTAAAATCCTTCTTTGTGGTAGGGAGAGGTGGCATTTAGCAAAGGCAGCTTTGGGATCTATATTAAATGTCTGGATGTTGCTATGGAGAAGCTGGATGGAGGCCACCAGGAGAAAAGGAGGCTCGGGGGGACCTTCTGGGTCTGCACAACTCCCTGCCAGGAGGGGACAGCCGGGGGTGTTGGGTTCTGTTCCCAGGGAGCAGGGACAGGAAGAGAGGGAATGGCCTCAGGCAGGGCCAGGGGAGGTTTAGATTGGAGATTAGGGAAAGATTCCTTCACCAAAATGATGGTCAGGCATTTGACCAGGCGGCCCAGGGCAGCGGTGGAGTCCCCATCCCTGCAAGTGTTTGAAAGATAAGTAGCTGTGGCACTTGGGGACATGGTTCAGTGGTGGCCTTGGCAGTGCTGGGGTTGGGCTCAAGGATCTTGGGGGTCTTTTGCAGCCCTCATGATTCTGTGATTCCATGAAACAGCACATGGGTGGAAAGGGACAGTGGCCCTAGGGAGATGCTCCAAGGGAGGCTGGCGCTCCCTCAGGTGGCTGGTGCTGGACACCGGGATAGGCTGGAAGCCCAGGGCAGGACTATGTGGGTGGGTGACCAGCACTGGCAAGGATCTGCATCCACAGCTGTCCCGTCTGCATGGGGAGCTTTTCTTTTAAAATAATGATCAGAAAAAAATCCCTTAAAAGAAAAGTTTCAGGCCTTTTGGGTTTTTCCCAGTGACCAAGTGTAATGAGAAGAGACAGCAGAGAATGTATCAGTATCTGCTCTCTGATTCCAGCTTTCTCTCTGTACTGACAGAAGATCCAAGGCTGTTACTCCTGAGTAAGGACTTCATGCAATGTGACCACAGCCCTGTTGGCAGAGCTGCACCCTGACCCTTCCTGTGGTGTGGAGAGTCGGGGCGGGGGGACGGGGAGGGAAATAAAGCAATAGGATAAATCAGGATTCAGGAAAAGACGTGAACCTTGGCAGCATTGCCATGGTAATGGGGGCCTGCCAGTGCCTGCTGCAGTCTGGCACAGGCAGCGGTGGCACCGTGGCACACTGTGGTCCAGGATGGAGAGGGCCAGTACCATGGAGCGTCTGTGCTTTTTCTTCTGGAAGTCGGCAGAGGCCTTAGGAAGATGCTCTGGAAGGTGGTGGCAGGGTGAGAGAGAGGCAGCTGTGGGTCACAAGTTTCCTGAGCAGGATCCAGCCTCCTGTGCCTCCCCTTTGCCCTCCACATCCACAGCCCCAGCGCTGCTCCCAGCCTGGCTGCTGCTGGATGGAGCACACAGGCCATGGGACAGGTTAGTCATGCTGCTGGGCAGCAGGGATTCCCCTCTGGGGAAAAATACGGACGCTTGGGCTGAGATGGAATTCCCCCAAAAGGTGAGACCCAGACCTTTGTACTGTTTCTCATCCCAACCAAACACACCCAGCGTCCTGCACCCTCCTCTGGGCCAGCACCCACAGCCTTCTCCCTGGTCACAGCATCTCCTGAGCATCCCAACCCCCTTTCCACAGCCTGCCAGGCATCACTTGAAAGGCAGGGCCAGGCACAGAAACCTCTGTCCCAGAGGGGCCGCGCAGTGCCCCAGTTCCTGCCCTGCTGGTGGCTGTGGCCAGAGTTTGGCTCCCGCCCAGCTCCCAGGGCTTTCAGCCTGCTCCAGCCCCCGAGTGCTTTCCTGGGGCCGAGCTGTGGGAGCAGCTGTGGGTGCAGCAGTGAGCGGGAGAGCAAGGGCAGTGCCAGCAGGGTGGGGATGTGTTGGAGTTCGGGTGTCTCTGGCACTGAGGGCAGCGTGAGCAGCAGTGTTGGATGGGAGCTCGCTGGTTGCACCCTGAGCAGGGCTGGGAGCAGGGATTGATTAACGAGGCTGTGGTGTAATTACTGCCGGCGTGTTTGCCCCCAGCCCTGCTGTGCTGTAGGGGGAGAACGTGTCCTTGCAGCCGCTGCCATCCCTCCCTGTGCAGCCATGTGAGAGGCAACGGAGGCAAGAGGAGCTAAAAATAAACCTGAGTAAAAATAGTCCCACGTGTGCTCGCTTTCGAGGGGAAATGAGGGGAATTTTCATCTGAGGGAAAAGGAGAGAAAAAAAAAAAAAAACCAACACCAAAGAAACTGAAATTTATTTTCCCAGCTCACCCTCTGGAGAACAGGACCTGTGTCCAGGCAGCGGAGAAGTGGATCAGTGATATCATGGGGTTGGGACTCCACCTCAGCCTGTGCAAATCCACAAAATGCAGCATTGCACCTCTCTCCTCTGTCTTGCTGCCTCCCTCTCCTGCAATTTCTCTTAGCAGAGGGAGTTTCTCTCCTTTTTGCCCAGCTCAGCTCTCCATGCTTCAGCAATGCCCCAGGACTGACTTAACTACAGGGTGACAGAAGGATTCATCCTTATTGCACCAATGGGGGAAAAGTGTTCATGGTACTATGATGGAAACCCAACTCCACTGAAATTTGTCTGTGTCCTGGGATGTGTGGGGTTTATCCCAGGCTGCTGGAGCTGTGTGTGGACGTCCTTTGAGAGCTTAGTCCAGGGAAAGCTGCTCCCCTCCATGGGAGACGGCAGGGGCCTGAAAAGGAAGGGCTCCTGCAGCTCATTTTTCATAGAAACACGGAACCACAGAATGGTTAGGATTGGGAAGGACCTTAAAGCCCATCCCATTCCACCCCTGCCATGGGCAGGGACACCTTCCACTGTCCCAGGCTGCTCCGAGCCCCAATATCCAGCCTGGCCTTGGGACACTGCCAGGGATCCAGGGGCAGCCACAGCTTCTCTGGGCACTCTGTGCCAGGGCCTCAGCACCCTCACAGGGCAGAATTCCTTCTCAAAATTCATTGTGGCTCTTAATTGCTTGGAAAGCGGCTGAGCTCAGTAAAAACTGTTGTTTAAGCTGAAATAGAAGGAAAGAAATGGTCATTGCAACATATTCCAGGCTGGCACATGCTAGGAATGTTCCTTGCGTGGCGGCAAGGAAAGGGAAAGGGGAATGTTAAAGCAAGACCGTGGACAGATGCAGAGGAGGAGTGCCGTCAGGGAAGATGTCCACAAAGTCTCTCCAGCCACACAGCCTCCAAACTGTTCCCAGGAGAGAACAGTGAAGCCAAACCTGGCTCAGCCTCCGTGCTTGCCCCGAGCTGCAGCAGGACAGGATGCTTTGGTGCCAGCCTGGGAATGTGGGGAGAGGAAAGGACGGGAGCAGGCAGCCTGGATGGAAATGGAGCAGCTGATGGATCTGCAGGCTCTCCTGCCGAATGAGAGGTGTGTTTGAGTTTCTGGCCAAGCCTCGGTCTGCCAGGGCAAGCCCGAGTTTCCAGGCTGGGAAGGTGCTCCTCACCTGTGCTTGATCTCCCGTGGGCAATTGAAGGAGGAGAAACGGGGAAGAGACTCTCTGCCACCTCATTCCTCACCTTTTGTGAGGATAATTTTCCTTTTCAATGCCAAACGCGGACTCTTTTCAGTGTCGTTTTTGCTTTGTTTGCTTGGAGGGAGCGCTGGCACACACTCCAGGAAATTAGCTCTTAACTAAAAGCATTTATATAATTGGGGAGGGAGCGAGGGGGAGGTGAGTGCGCGCTGACTTTGGGGAAGTGCAGTCTACAAAAACAAACCTTGCTAACTACGCTCAACCCTGATTAAGGAAGATAAATCTGTCAGTGAGGGGCTAAATTTACCGAGAGTGTAATCCCCTGCCCCTCGCCCCACCAGCGATGGTCAGGCTGCATTTATTTCTGTTGGGCACGCTCCAGAAAGCTCTGGGAGGTGAAAAACAATCCCCAGAAATGTGAAAAATGTGGAATCAAGTGGGGGAGGCAGGAGGAAAAGTGGGGGGAGCGCGGAGAGAGCGACCAATGGCAGCACGGTGGGTGCGATCTCAGCTCGGCTGCTGAAATAAGTCCCGAGATGCTCAAAGCTGGTGGGGAGCGGCTGGGAAAGGGGCTCAGCCCGGAGAAAAGGAGGCCTTCAGGCTCTGCACAATCCCCTGAAACAGGAGGGGACTGCTGGGGTAGTCGTCAGGCTCTGCTCCCAGGGAACAGGTACAGGGTGAGGGGAAATGACCTCAGGTGGCATCAGGGAAGGTTCAGGTTCCTTCCAGTGCAAAGCATCCTGTGATCCATTATCCTGATGAGGATGATACCCCTGGGATGCCATCGCTGATGGCCTATGAGCTGGAGCCATCCTTCTCTGGCCTGCAGCATGCAAATGTGCTTCAGATTTGCATATCAACCCAAATCTCTCATTGTACTGATTAATCAAGGAGTCACTTGTCACCCACTGCCCCTGAACCAGGAGACAAACCCACTTTATTCTGCTCTATAGCCCTCTAAAGCCATGTTTTTGTGGCAGAAGTACCAGGAGAGGGGGAAAAAACTCACATGTTGACAGAGACCTCTCATTCCCCAGTTTTTGCTCTTGGAACTGTTTAAACTGCCCAATCCTTCCGGAGTTTTGGGGGTATCTGAGCTGAGGAAGCCATCCTGATGCTGCAAAGAAGGTTTGACTCTGGGACAGCTCATCACACCTTGCTGAACTGCTGCAGGATGTGGTTTGATGACAGCCATGCAGCACTGTGCATCTAAACCCCACCGTGCTGGAGATTCGGCAGGAGAAACCCCAAGGAGATAACAAACAAACAAAAAAAGAAAAAACAAACAAATCAACCAACCAACCAACCAACCAACCCTGGGTCCAGCTGCTCCATTGGTGAGACTGGATTGGCTGGAGCCAGGTGGATTCCTGCCAGGTGAGGCTTGGGCTCTGCTACTGCAAAATCCCTATGCTGCCCTGCTCAGCAGCCTGGGCTCTCTCCGCTGGTCTGTGCAGCAAGGACATGTTTTTGTATCAGGCTTTGCAGCTGCCAAAACAAACCCAGTCTCAGATGCAGCCCCAAAAGGCATTAACAATATTGGCATGTGCTCCAGCACCTGCATTTCCTCCCAAACCCCAAGCTGGACCTTGATAAGCCTGATTGCTTTGTCACTTAACTCTGCCTCCTCCTTAATGAGCCTTCCACTGAAATGCTGGGCTGGCTTTCTAGCTGAGGGAGAGCAGGGCAGCTGTGCTAGGGGGCATCCTTGGAGAACTTCGTCCAGGAAGAACTGCTCCCACATGTGGCCGATGGCAGGGAGAGGCAGATCTAGATCCTGCCTGAAAAGGAAGGGCTCCTGGAGCTCCTTTACCATAGAAACAAGGAACCACAGAATGGTTTGGGTTGGGAGGGACCTCAAAGCTCATCTCATTCCACCCCTGCCATGGGCAGGGACACCTTCCACTATCCCAGGCTGCTCCAAACCCCAATGTCCAACCTGGCCTTGGACACTTCCAAAGATCCTGGCACATCCACAGCTTCTCTGGGTGGTGCCAGTGCCTTACCACCCTCACAGGGGACAATTTCTTCCAAAAATCCAATATAAGTTACTCCCTTTCAATCTGAAGCCATTGCGCAGTGTTTGAAGACATGATACGTTTACTCCCTTATTTCCCTTCTTCCCTGGCAAAACCAATTTGATTAACATGTGAAAATTATTTACAACCCAGCCTTTGCACTGGTGGTCATCAGGCAAGGCCAAGAAGTGTGAAGGTACTGCTGCTCCCATTCCCTGAGTGGATGGCTCTTCATTTCTCAGATTGGCAAGACAGTGTGTGTGGTAAAACAGGGTCTCCTCACTACTCAAAGCAGTGCCTCCATTCCTGTGAGCTGCAAGGGCTTCTCAGGGTCAGTCTGTGATGTCCAGGTCTCAAGGAGCAACTCAGAGCTCTGTAATGCTCAGGGCTGGAAAAAGCCACTGTGATCCAAGCTGGCTGTGAGGGAATCCTGCAGCAGACAACCTCTCTTCTGGGGCAGCCGGTGCCCTGAGGTGTCCCAGATGTTTTGGGGTGGAGTGGAGGCTGTGTTGCCATCCCTTGTGCCAGGGAGTTCCCCTGACTGACCCTGTCACCTTCTGCAGCCTGTGGGGTGCTTTGTGTGGTCACCTCCCTCCAGCTGGCACCATGCTCCAACCCGGAGCAACACTTCTGTTCCTGGCAGGTGGAATTCTGGATGTCCCTGGGAGGGTTGCCGGGAGCAGAGCTGTGCTCCAGCTCTCCCACCTCCCTGGCTGCTGCTGGCACCTCTCACTGATGGATGAGCTGCTGCCACGCTGGGGAGAGGCGTGGGGGGACAGGGGAGCACCCGGCCCGCCCACCACAGCCTCGGCGTGGGCCCCTCTGTGTGGGGGAGAAGGCCCCGCTGGCAGGGGCTGTGCAGCTCCTGCCCAGGCTGCTCTCCTGCAGAGCTTGGCTCCATCTGCACCTCCCTTCATCCTTCACCAGGTCCCTGCCCTGCGCAGCCTCCAGGTTTGGCCTGGGCTGCTCTGACATCCCAGGAGCTTCGCATCCGGCAAAAGGGTTCAAGGGGCGGTGTTGTGTCCCCAGGGCTCCGGGATTGTCCCAGGTATCTGCTGGGAGTGATGGGCAGGTAATTTTCAATGTCTACAACCCCTGGCAGCATGTGGATAGAATTAGGGAAGAGGGAAGACTGGAAGGGAAACAGTGCATTTCGGCAGGTATGAATGAGGGTACTGAAAGGGAAGGGGAGGGAGGAGAAGCTCAACCCTTCTTCCAGCTCCCTTGCAGATGGAATAAGATGTCCAGTGCCCCCCCAGTACCAAATGGTCTCAATTTGCTTCTGCGTCAGAGGGAGCTGGTTCTGCCTTGGCTGGGGCTGTGAGGATGCATTTCATAACAGCAGCTCTCGTCAGGAACAACAACAACAGCTTCAAAAACCTGTTGAAACTGTGCTATGCCCTGAACAGAAAACACATGGGAAGAGGGAAAACTCCCTCCATGGAAAAGTCAATGTAATTAGCCCTGACAGACTCTGCAGGCCAGCAGCAGATGAGAGGCAGGAGGGGAGGGACAAACAACCCAACATCGTTTTATAGGCAAATGTAAATGGGTCATTAGCTATTTTCCTTCCTGGGGGAGGCAGGGGACAAGCCTGGCTGGAGGAAATGTTGCAGCAGGCCTGGCGAGGCTTCCTGTGAAAGCAGCTTTGCTGGGATGCCAGATGAAAAGGGTTCTTGCTCTTGCTGGAAGCAGAGTTTATGGGATTTTTGCCTTCCAGCAGGGTTAGGGTGGCATAGCACAGGTACCTGTGGTACCTAAAGTCAACTCTGAACCTCTTCACATCACCTCTTCACATCACCTTCTCCATCAGCAGAAATCACACCCTCCCCCAGGGTCTCCAAAAGAGTTCCAAGCTGAAGGTTCTCCAGCTTAGGGAAAGTCCTGTCCCAGCTGCTGCACAGGACATTACGGAGGGCACAGAGTCCTCTCCAGGTGTCAGAGCTCAGTTGCAACAGTGGGGGCAGTGGGAACAAGAGGGGCATTGCGTGCAGACCTTGTCCAGAATCAAACCTCACACAAATGAGAGAATAACAGAATGGTTGGGGTTGGAAGGGACCTCAAAGCCCATCCTGTGTCACCCCTTGCCACAGGCAGGGACACCTTCCACTATCCCTGGCTTCTCCGAGCCCAATGTCCAACCTGGCCTTGGACACTTCCTGGGATCCAGGGGCAGCCACAGCTGCTCTGGGCAACTTCTGCAGGGAAGAATTTCTGCCTGAGAGAGCTGAATTCCTTGCAGTGCCAAAGGTTTCTCCTGAAGCTCCCTTCAGATGTTGCATTTGCCACTTTAAATGTTTTTGATCCAACCTGAGCAGCAAAACCTAAAATATTTTCCTGTTTGGGCTCCATCAGAGCATTCAGGTGATTTAGAGCCTGGTTCTGGCAGCTGATTCGTATTATTCACACCTTGGTTTCAGCCAGTTCAGGTCTCTGTTGACCCCTTTAGAATGACCACAGGCTGCAATGAGCTTTTGTGCATGGGATGTGCTTAGCAGCAAAGGACAGGATGTGCTTGAGGGGCTGGAGCACATCTGGCAGGGAGAGGGGGTTTTGTGAGGCACCAAATTCCCCTGTTTGATTGGAGTGTTTGTTTCTGGTCTCCCTGTGGAAGGTCTGAAAACTCCAGCTGACTTGCACCCCCGGAAGGGTGCAACAGCTGGATCCAGGCCAGTACCTCTCTTAATAAACTCTTATCTGGCTCTCAATGTCCTGTGTGTTGTCACCAGGCTGTTTGCAAACCTCTGGCTCCAAAAGCCTGTGGAGAGGTAGGGGGCAGAAGTCCCCTTTGTCATTGTGCAGGAATGCTGACAGATCACTTTATCCCTATTCTAAATTTCAAATGTTTCCACTTGCCCCTGACAAACAGCAGAGGAGTGGCAGATGCCAAGCCTGGCTCTCTCTGTTGGAACAGCACAAGACCCAGATCCAAAACAGCTGGGATGAAAAGTTTCCTGGACACCTATGTTAGCATCCCTGCACTCAGTGGAGAACCTGGATGCTTCCTCACGCCTGAAACTTTCTGGGAAATCTCCCATGCTCCCCTATTCTTTGCTCCATCCTTGGAAGAGTCCAAGGCCAGATTGGAGGGGGTTTGGAGCAACCTGGAATAGTGGGAGGTGTCCCACTCCATGGCAGGGAGTTGAAATTTTAAGGTCCCTTCCCCAACCATTCTGGGAACATCAGGTTGGAGAAGAGGTGACTCAGAGCAATGTGCCTTCAGGGAAATCTTGGGGTGGGGGTACTGCTGTGCTGTATGGAGAGGTCCTGCTGCTGAGCTTGGCGTCCTTAATGCAGGGCTGAGAGTTTGTCAGGGGTCTCTGGGAATCAGGGACTCAGATCCAGCGGCATTTGAGAGGTACTTGATGCATAACCCAGGTAAGGTCTGCTGTGAGTGCTGTGAAACGTCTCCTTTGTGTGTCCTCTGCAGAAAGGACATTAATGTGGGCTCAGAGGTGCAGCCTTCTGGGGAGTACAAGTGTATCTCTGGCAGCCTTTAAAACCTTCCTTCACCTGCTTTTCTGAGTCCTTGATACCTGAAGATTTTTAAGGAGGTTTAGTCCTCCTCAGCTCTTTCCTCATCTCTCTGGTTTTTGCTTGGGGTGAGGCTCTCTTGGACAGTGGACTGGGCTGCTCATTCTTCCTGGTGGCGTCCCTTGGTGAAGGCTTCGTTTGAAGGCAGTGCTTCAGAGGCATCTCTGAGCTTTTAAACTCAGAGAAAACTTTCATGGCATTATTTCCTATGGGCCAGCTCTGTGTTCGGGGAATCAGAGGAAAGAGCTGCACACTTGCAGCTGTGGGTGTCAAGAGAAGATTCATTTTCCAAAGCCTAGAAAAGCGACCCTCAGAGCCACCCCCAGTGCAGGACGCACCCTCCAGTTCTTCCCCTCATTTTCAGGAGGGACAAGAGCTGTGAGCTGGTTGCAAACAGCAACACTCAGCTTCCTCTACCCTGCTTGACACATCCAGGGAGTCAGCTGCTAATTCCAGACACCCTGGTGTGACGAACCTACTGCAGCCTCTTTGTACTGACTGCACCTCACAGTGAGTAAAATTCAATTTAAAAACACAGTGATGACATTGGACTCCAAGCAGGATCCTGCATCTCCTGATCTGAGGATTTAGCCTGCTGATATTTTGCTCTTGGAGCGGAGGTCTCCATGATGCCATCCCAATGAGCCTGCCCACATGGATCTGTGGTGTTTTGCTCTTTTGGCTGCAAACTTCCAGGAATTTGTAGGTGAAAAATCTGACTTCTGCTGGTGTTCTCAAAGCCTGGTGCTGGTGCTGCTCCAGCTGGGCTCCTCTAGCATGGGAACCTTGAGTTTAATAACAGCTCTGGAGTCAACTGGGGAGCAGCTATTGTTCTCAGGGCTTCTCACACATGCATCACTTCAAGGTTTACCCCTCCTTCCATTCGAAGTGTTTGCAGATAGAGGAATGAGGGAAGCAAGCTGCCAGTGCCAAATGCACATTTCTTGGAGCAAAATGTATTGGTTTATTTTGTTTTAAACAGCTTATTGCAAATGGGGAGCAGCTGTGGATTTTGTGATGACTTTTTTCTGGTTTAGTTTTTGGAAACGTGGGGTCGTCTCTCTTTTTATTCCATAGCATGCTTTCTATAGAGAAAAGAAAATCTAATTTTGAAGAATTTCAAGGCAGTTATTTAGACTTAACCAAATTCTTCATTCCCTGATCTATTAAAGCCTACTCAGTGATTAGCCTGATGAGAAGGAATGTGGATTTTTCTCAGGGCTCCCACTTGCCCTGCCCTTCTGAGCTGGAATGAAGGCAGCCCACAGTCCCACATGGCAGATCTGTGGGGCACCCGAGCCCCACCACAGATCTGCGGTGGGAAACACAACATTCTCAGGCACAGGGTGAGATTGTGGGCACTGCCCTGTGCAGGGCCAGGGGCTGGACTCCGTGACCCTTGTGGGTCCCTTCCACCCAGGATGTTGTGATTCTGTGAGATGGGCTGGGAGTCTCCATCCCTGGAGGCATTCCATTGTCCCAGTGTCATGTTTGGGCCTTCAGCCACACCTGAGTGTCCCCAGGGTGCCTGATCCGAGCATCCCTGTGCATCTTCTGCAGAGAACCTGGCCAGGGAGGATTTGGGGAGGTATTTAATAGTGCTGTGATTTGGGTTTACGCACTTCTCTCCCTAAGAGCAGATGGAAGGATTGTTCCTGTTTGGGTCCCCTGAGTGTGCTGTAAGTCTTGGTATAGGGTCAAGGAGGGAGCACAGTTCCAGGGGAAACATGAGGTCAGTGAGGCTCTGGCTCCAACCTGGCAATTCATTTCACAGAATCCCAGAAGGGGTTGGGTTGGAAGGGACCTTAAAGCTCATCCATTCCACCCCCTGCCACGGGTAGGGACACCTTCTCCTATCCCAGGTTGCTCCAAGCCTGGCCTTGGGCACTTCCAGGGATCCAGGGGCAGCCACAGCTGCTCTGGGCACCCTGTGCCAGGGCCTCCCCACCTTCCCAGGGAACAATTCCTTCCCAATAGCCATCTTCATTGCAGGCAGACTGGCTGAGCTCCCTGTATCTGTGTTTACAGGTGTCCCCAAGGCACCTGGATTTCAGCACAGCTCCATGGATACAGACATCCCATAACAAAGGAGCAGGCCCTGAGTATTTTGGGGAAGGGAGATAATAATAAGCCACTTTGGCACAGCTCTTTCCTAAGCCTGGCAAGTCAACCCTAACAACGTAAACAGCTCTTTTGGGGTGAAATGTTGCTTTTCAGTTTCACAAATCTGCTGGCTGAGCTTTCTGCCAAGGCGTGGTGTGAATGAGGTGTCCTATATTTTCTTCTTTGCCTGTCCTACCCTTTCCCTGCAAAAAGGAGATAACTGCTGGTTCTGCAGAGCCAGGCAGCATCAGTGGTGCTGTGCTCCGCTGTCAGAGCTGCCCTGAGTGCGGAGGTGTGGGAGGCACCTCCAGATCCCTCTTGCAAGGATCCCTCAGGACTTGCGCAAGTCCTGCTGGGGAGGAGAGGCATAGGGGCAGTTTCCTTCCTGAGGTTAGTGTCAGCCCTCACAAATCCTCTGCCACCTCCAGCTCTGCCCTGCACACCCCAGCTCCTGGCTCTGAAGTTTGGGAATGTCGGCTTCTAACTCTTGACCTCCCACATGACTCCAGTTCCAAGAAACGATGTCCTAAATCTCCTGGCAGTGACAGCTTGCTGATTCCTATGGCATGGCTTGTTGAAAGATCTGAATCTCCTAATAGGAATTGGCCTGATAAAAGGGATTTTTTTTCCTTTTTTTTTTTTTTTTACCTCCTCACTTAGGAGCTACATGCAACCCGGGGAATCTAGAAATTAAATTGGCTTTTTGTCAAGCCCCTTCTATGCAACAGCAATGGGACCCCTGCAGAGCAGTGCAGTGTTTCCAATTACATTTTGGAGCATGTTGCTAATTTTTGGCAGACAGAGAGAAGCAGGCCAGGCAAATGGCAGGTGGCAGGCTGTTTTCATATTTCACCGGGAGCATGGAGGAAGGGAGAGGGGAGAAGGAGCCGAGCTCCCTGCCAACAAGTGTGACCTTGCAGAAGGTGTGAGCAGAAGAGTTTGGCACGTGGCGGGCAATGGAGGGCTGGGCAGGCATGGTGGGCCAGTTTACATCCCCTCCTGCTGGGAACACGCACGCTGGGAAGCAGGGCTAAAACAAACACATTCCAGCAGCAACAGCCTCCGGATCTGGATCTGGGCACCTCTGGGTCGTGTGTGGCTGCAGCCAGGCTGATCCGTCACACTGGGGACAGCGGTGTCACCACGCTGCGCCGCTCCGGGCCTCTCTGCCCTGCCCTCAGCGCACAAACAAAACTGGCTTTGGTTCATTCATTTGTTCCTAGCACAGCTAATGCATTCAGCGTGGCACCAGCTCCCCAGGGCCTGGGTGGCTTCTCGGAGCCATTGCATAATCTGCAGCTCTCTGCAGGCGTGTGTGCACTGAGGGTAGCAACAACCAGGAGCTGCTTCCCAGGATCTGCTTCTGTCCCAGTATGGCTTTGCCCATCAGGACAGAGGTCTGGAGGTGTGAATTTTAGGGGTTTGGGTTGGGAGGGACACTAAAGCTTACCTTGTACCAAACCCTCGCCACAGGCAGGGACACCTTCCACTACACCAGGCTGCTCCAACCCCCAGTGTCCAGCCTGGCCTGGGACACTTCCAGGGATGCAGGGGAAGCCACAGCTTCTCTGGGAACCCTGTGCTAGGGCCTTCCCACCCTCTCAGGGAAGGATTACTTTCCAATATCACATCTAATTCTTGTCCTCCCTCAGCTCAAATCCATTTTCCTCTGTGCCCAGAACTGCTGATGTGTTTGACAAGAGCAGTCAGAGCTGGTCTGTACACACATGGACCAGGAGCAGAGCATCCACCTCGACCCAAGAATATGTCAGCCAGAAGGACTGTGCGGGAAAAAGCCCCAAGACTCAGCATGGAGGCCTCTAAATGCTTATTTAGACATCAAATCCAAAAATAAAATGGTGAACGCTGTAAAAGAGGATTATGAGAGATCTTATTCCAGGTCCATCTGGAACTGGGTTTGTACTGAACTTGCAGGTATGGTTCTTATTACAATTGCTGAATGTTGTTCTGATTGCTGAATATTGTTCCACAGCAATGATTTCACTGGTAAAACCCAAAAGCCTCTCATTTTGAAAAGACTGCGAGGCAAGACTGAAGATGACAAAAAAAATTTCCAGTAAAGGAAAAACAGTGGTGAGCTGGGCATGATGTCAGCAAGCATTTTTGTAGTGTCTTTTGCAGGGGACTGGGCATGCTCAAGGTTTATTTCCAGTTGGCTTTGCTGCTGTGTGCTGAGATCTATTGCCAGAGGTAAATGTGGGATCATTAAGGTGGAAAAAGACCTCTAAGATCCTCGAGTCCAACTATGAACCATCGGGTCCTCATGGTGACAGAGTTAGCTGTGGCTGAAACGAGACTTTAAAACTCTTTTGTTTACTCTTCCCAGCAGTGGAGACACCCCAAAAAACACTCCCCAACCCTCTGCTCCCCCATCCCTCTGCCTGTTCAGACACTGCCTTCACATCCTGTTCTCCTCCCCCTGCCACTGTTTTGCTACAGGGATGAGCCCAGATATTTTCGGCACCAGTGCTAATGTTCTTGAAATGCCTTTGAGCTGATAGCAAGCCTGCCAGCTGGGGACTTGTGGGATCCTCAGTGACCTTGTTTCAGAAGCAAATTGTCAGGGTTTCAACCTGTTAATTTGCTTTCTTGCAGCCTGCCTGAAGGGCTTGGGAAGCAGGGCCCTGGTCAGCTGAAATCCTGTAAGTGTGCATTCAGGAGGAGGTGCTGCTGGAGGACATGGGGATGGATATCACTGCTGGGCTGTGCTGCTGCTGATGGCAGTGTGGTGAGTGCATCACAACCCTTGTGTTAAGCATTTGCTGGTCACATGGCTGAAATCAGGTGATTTCATGCAATTTGCCATCAGACCTGCTGCACTGTGATGGGCTAAATCTGTGCTTGTTGGCAGCAGAGGTGGTCTTTTGACTCCACCTGAGGGATGCTGGAGGAGAAGATGGATCTGACATTTTTTTAAGGCATTGTCTCCCGGTGTGACGCTGCTTTTCCCACTCCACTTTTTCCTGATCGTATAGCCTGGATTCTCCTCACTGTCATTGTGTGGAGACACAGAATTCAGATTAGGTCTGAATTAGGCTCAGAACAAGGTGCCTCTCACCTGGGAACAGCTCTAAAAGGGGGAATGGCTTTGGATTGGAAGACCTCAAAGCTCATCCCGTGCCACCCCCTGCCATGGGCAGGGACACCTTCCACTATCCCAGGCTGCTCCAAGCCCCAATGTCCAACCTGGCCTTGGGCATTTCCATAGATCCAGGGGCAGCCACAGCTGCTCTGGGCAGAGATTTCCTCTCTCTGACAGTGAGCAGGATGAGGTTCTTTAATACTATTCACCCCAAGAAAACCAGATCCTTATTCCTAGTGAAGGTTGTTCTAAACCCTGGAGCAAAGATGAACAGGGAAGTTCAGCGAGCACTTAGGGAAATGTGAAGAGCACAGCTTCAAGTGTGCCTTGGGCTGAGACACATCCTTTGTTCTCCTGCCTCACTCCGACTTGCAGAGAGATCTGACACCTTGTTATCTTCTCCACGATGTCCCAGCATGGTCTGTGCTCTTGGGGCCCTTGGAATTCACCCAGGTCCTTGGAATGGGAGGATGTTTTAAATGGGAAGGATTTAAATGCTACTCTCCAGCATCTTTATCCCCAAGCCCTTGTGTATTCTAGGAGTGAACAAATCCCAGTAGCTCCAATCGTCCCCCAGAGCCTGTGGCGTGACCTGGAGCCTTGTGGCACAGTGAAGATTGGGTTACACATTTTCCTAGGGCTTGTAATATCCATTTAAAATAAAGGCAAGGCACTTGGAAATTATTTTGGGAGAACTAGTTTATACCCCCCATTCTTCTTCCTGATGAAGCAATCTGATTGCTGGATAGAATTTCTCACCCCTTACCTGTGACTTTCAAACCTTTAACAATTTCGCAAAGCAAAGTGGAAACTGGGTAACTCCCCTACACACAGCCTCTTCTTCTAGGTTTTGTTTTGTTGTATGTTTTCCACACTGATTAAAAACTATGAAAACTTCTTCAGCTCGGCTGTCTGTAAATGGTGTTCCAATGTTTATGTTGGCATTTGAACCAGAACTGTCTTCCTTGGGAACCCGAGGGAGGGGAATACACCCCTGGAGTGATAAAAGCTGAGCACGTGCCCACTAATAAATTTAGGTGTTAATGCCTTGTTTTTGTGCTGTTTGGTTGTCATAGAGACGGGGCCCGCCTGAACTAATGGGTTTGTTGTGTGAAGTTCAGTACACATTTGCCAAATGCTCCTCAATGTTTCTCTTGTTACCTCTCTGCTTTGCTTTTTTTTTTTTTTTTTTTTCATGCCATGGAGCAAATGAGTTTGGAAGCAAAGCCATTCCAGGATCCCAGGAAAGGAGGCTCGTTGTAGGTTTTGCAGGGCTGCTGAGAGAGAAGCAGGATGTGGTTTTAAAAAGGTGGATACCCTGTTCTATCCATCACAGGCCATGGGATAACAGGGGGATTGGCTCCAAGCTGTGTGGCACAGGCACCCATTTCATTCCTGCACGGAGAGTTTCCTTTGCTGGGCCCAGCTGATGGACGGGATGTCTCACTGGGAGCCCCTGTTTGTGCACAGAACATTCACCAGGAGCATTTTTCCTTGGAGACACCAAAAATAAAACACCACAAGCATGTGTTTATTGTTTGGAACAATGAATTCCCTTACACCCTCAAACAGGCTGCCCCTGGATCCCTGGGAGTGTTCCAGGCTAGATTGGACAGGGTTTGGAGAAACCTGGTCCAGTGGAAGGTGTCCCTGCCCCTGGCAGGAGGGGAGAATGGGAAGAGTTTTGAGGTCCTTTCCAACACAAACCATTCCATGATTCCAACACCCTTCAATGCTACCTGTGAGCTGTCCTTCAGGGGAAATCACTCCATGAATCCACATGTGGTTCTCCTGGGAATCTGGACTTGATCAGAATTATTTTTATGTACAGATCACTAGAAATCCATGAGTATTGAGGGATTTTTTTGTGTGTGTGTGTGTCAGAACCTCCCCACTCAGAGCACCAACACGCACTTTCATTTAGACAGGCCAAAAACATAGCAAAACACCAAAGCTCTGAACAAATTTTTAGTTTTCAAAGCTTAAATGCTTGGTGCTTGCCAAGCACTAAATTGAAAGGTTTGTTGCCAAAATATCCTTTTCCAAAAACCTTAATTTTGAAGTTCCTACAGAAAAGGAAAGGAAAGGAAAGGAAAGGAAAGGAAAGGAAAGGAAAGGAAAGGAAAGGAAAGGAAAGGAAAGGAAA
>VZUI01050470.1:0-20315 GCA_013401135.1 Cettia cetti
AAAAAGAAAAAGAAAAAGAAAAAGAAAAAGAAAAAGAAAAAGAAAAAGAAAAAGAAAAAGAAAAAGAAAAAGAAAAAGAGAAAAAGAAAGTAACAGGAAAATTTATAGATTAAAAAAATTACTTAGCCAAAATGGTTATCACATACATTTATTTAGTCCTCTCTTTCTCCATTCATGCAGACCCTAGGTTAAAGGAATTTTTAAGTATAATTTTGTTTATAAAGTACTAAATGCTGGGACACACGCACTTTTATAATAAGCTGCCACAGAACTTTTTTATCTCTGCTCCCTAGTATGGAGTCCGTTTTTCAAATTCATTTTGTCACATTTAGAAAGAGAAAAATTACCCACAAAAACCAGACACTGGACCATCTTAGGTACAGTCAGCAGAGGTGAAAAATCTAATAGTTCAAATAGTGGCTAAATGGACAAATTTAGAGAGGAAATTAGTATTAGTATTTTTGCAACTAACAGAGAGATTATATTTTGCTACTTTCTATAAATCCAAACATCATACTATTTCTTGACTGTTTCTGTCAAAGTACAATCACCCAAAATGCATCTCTAAGTAATTTTTTTTTTGAAAACGGGGTTCTATAGTGTAGACAATTCCTTTACTGTTCCCATATATATTTTGTTGAACTATAAAATGTTTTGTTGCACTGCAAATTACACTATGACAGTAGCTTTATTATTTTTTATCTCAACAATATCAAAATACTCCTCCATAAAGAAGAAGTTTTTCGTAGCTGCTGGTAAGTAGATGATAGCATTTTCTACTAGTCATCAGAAAGAGAGTTCTATTAGAAAAAAAATTCAGGGAGAAAAGGA
Source organism: Cettia cetti (assembly GCA_013401135.1). Lineage (NCBI taxonomy): Eukaryota > Metazoa > Chordata > Aves > Passeriformes > Sylviidae > Cettia > Cettia cetti. Next base: position 832 of record VZUI01050470.1, read on the forward strand.
AAAAGAAAATAAAAAGGAAGAAAACAACAAGAAACAAGAAGGGTTCAAACAGTCGGTAGGGAATTGTTAAGAACAAATACTCTAAAAACTGTCTGATCCCTTTCTTAAGAGAGCAACAGGTCCAATACATAGAACTGGAAAAGTAGATGTATTTCTTGATTATAAGGAGCTATTTGGCACATACATGTTATTGTATTGTATATATATGTTATTCTATATATAAGTATATATATTTTTATATATATATATATACGCACTATATATACATATATATACAAAATATATATAGTATGTGTATGTATATATATGTATATGTATTTGGCACATATGATGTTCTGATGTTCACATCAGAACATCATGGATAACACCCAATGAGTCTACAAGAATTTTATGTGAAAATCATTTGGTAAAGAACAAAAATCTCACAAGTTATATTTCTGAAGCAAAAAATAAATTGCAGTGTGTGAATGATGGTGTTTATAGAAAAGACTTTGATACAAAATAAAAGAGTTGTAAAGAAGAAAGGACTTGTGCGTAAAATCTCTGATGTATGGTCCCTTTCTCTTCATCTTTTATACCCAATATATGGTTGCAAACTGTGAGGAAGTCACAGAAAAAACTAATCTCTATAATAGTCCCTCATAATAATAACATGTGTTAAGTCTAAGATTCCTATTATTAAACCATAAGCATCTAACTGTGAATTCTGACTTGATAGTTTCTCTGACTTCACTTCACATCATATTTGTGAACTGAGCGTGACCCTTGAGCTCAGACCACGCCACTTTTCCTGTCTCTGGAGATGGACAAATTGCTCATTATTACTTTGAACGAGGAAACCCCAGCAATTCTGATGCCTAAATTGGCTAGTGTAATAGGCAATCTGAAGGCAGGCTGCTTAGCGTTTGGAAATTTGAGCCTTGGAGTAAGGAAATCTGACAAAGATATTCTGGGCTTTTTCTAAGCCAGTCACAAAAGGCTTCAGTAGTCAAAGTATTGCCATTGGTGATTCTCAGAAAGGAAATAATTTCTGAAGACAGATATGATGAAAGTTCCTAGTTCTCTAGGAATGCAAAAGGACTTTAAACATAGGAAATACCATAGAATGAAGTTTAAAAAACGAGTCAGATAATATTTCAAGAGGGTGCTATATTAATATACAGCTGATGAAAAATACAAATACAGTAAAACAACAAACACTAAAATATTTAATATCTGATTGAAATTTGAATGGGCTGAGAAGGATAATGCCTTTGCCGTTTTTGAAGTGACATGATTTTCTTAATGTCCTCAAGTAGTCAGGGCTTCAATTTTATAACTGCTCAGAAAGCAGCACTTCTAGGACTAGAGTGACCCCTGTGACCATGCCTGCAGGAGTGATTAAATGCTCAAGACAGAAGAAAAGATCTTGCTACTGAATTTGTGACCCCATGAGTTGCAGCATCTGGATTTACTTAGCAGGTATCCTGTTTGAGTATTGACCAAGCCTGACCTTGTTTGTCCTAGGAGACTGCAAGATCATAACTCAAAGTAGTATGGCCACAGGCCATCAGTATCCACACCCAGAGGCTTTGACTGTCTTTCTGGCTTTTGCTTGGATGTGTTTTCTTTTTAAAGCTGCACCCCTTTTTATTTATCAAGATACATTCTTTCAACTGTTCTTTAGAAAGACCAACTATAGAAGGAATAAGTAACCTCCTTACGAAACTTTCAACCATAGAAGAGTTTTTACAATAAAAAGAAACAGGATTTCTTAAGTGGTAGGGGATGAAACTGAGATCAGAAAGTATTAAACTTCATAGAAATCTTCAATTATTTTGAAAATTAAGATCTACTCTGCATTTAGTAAGCTCAAGGACAGCTCATAATTTCACCCAAGCTGTGAGCTGTGCTGTTCTCTGTAAATTATTTTTTATGTTTTTAGTTCTGTTATTCACAAGATGAACTCTAAAGAAACTAACGTGGGATGCATTACTAGAAATTCTTGGTGAAAAAAAAAAGATATTAAAAAAATAAATAAAAAATAAGAGAGAGGTAGTTTTAATTATTTCTTCCTTCTAATTAGCCTCTGAGGGCTCTGAGTACACACAAATAAGTTGTTTACCCTTTTTAATAAGCTAAGCATTATTTATACTCTTATTGACTTAGAAACTTAATAAGTAAACCAGACACACTTAGTAGATTATAGAGGTCATTTTCATACCTATTAAGTATCATTTTGTTGCTCAAAAATTGACTTTCCTAGATATTATTTGACAATCCTTTATGTTTAAATTATCAGAAAGATCAGGATAAATCGTGCATTTTTGTGTTTTCCCCAAATGCCAAAACAAGACAGATGTCTCCTAGAGGCAGATGTTTAATAAAAATATGCAAAATCAATGTGTTATCTTCCTTGGAATATTTCCTTAGAATCACTTCTCATGAATCCTGCAAAATTCTTGACATGAATGGGCTCTGACCACTGTTCATTGACATAATCATAAGTCAAAATTACTTTATGTTCCTGTCTTGTGTTTGGAATATTAATCTTGCTCCAGCTGTGCTTCATGTGCTTAGGCTGAGTGAATCCAGGATGCCTTTGCATGTGTAGGATTCAGCTGCATAACAAGCAGTTTATTAGCAAGTGGCATAGAACCATAGAACTGGAAGAGAACAATTCCTGGACAGTATTATCCATTGCCTTCTAAGACAGGTTCTAAGAACTGGATGTGAACTGTATATAAGCACTGCCAAAATCAAATGGATGTGGTCTTCTCAAGGTTTTGTGGCAGTTTTGCCTAACAGGCAGGCAAAATACTAATTGCTGTTTGTGCACAAATATAGAAGGCCTAGATTAGCTTTCTACCAGGGATCTTTATTAAATGTTAAGAACAGTAAACTTTTCCTCTCCCTGGATTCCTAGGCATAGTGTCTTTTTTTCTTTTTAAATTGCATTTGAGTTTTGTAGAATATTAATCCAATTATTGTTCCTTTTTCCTTTCAACTATTCTTTATATTTCTCTCAGTCTCCTTTTCCTCCATTCATACTTCAATAAAATGCATGTAAGGATTGTCTCCACTCGACCAAGGAAGGAATTAAATTGCTGTGCAAATCGCTGAAGCATCACACAGAGAGCTACAGTTACCACTTCTTTTGGGGAGTAGGAGAGGAAGAGGCAGAAAGGTTTTGTGTGTATTATAACAAAGCGTATTTCCGAAATCATAACAAATCCTCTTTGTTACTAGGCCAACAGGCCTAAGGACTCTCAAAAACGTAGAATTCAATAGCTGGTGGGTTTTTTTCAGTTTTAAGCATTTTTTCAGTTTTCTCTTTTTATTTTTTTTCCCCCAACAATTCATTCTGTTTTTATTTCTGAAGGAAGGCTGAGCATAAATAAATCAGCCTTTCAACTTAGACATTTATAAAATTGGCGTGTATCTCTCTCTGACATATTCTCAGAGGTACTTGAAACTCATGCTCAATTTTTTCTACAAACAGTAAAGATTTTGGGCAGTTGATTTTTTCTTTGCTTTGCTTTGGTTTATTTGGGGGTCTGGTTGTGGAAGGCTGATCTGAGTTTTTCTTATAAGTATTTTAATTTTTTTATTATTATTAATTAAAAAGTAAATGTATAAACATCCCTTTGGGGGTTGGTTAGAAATAGAGGAGAGATGGAAGGGAAACAGGTAATGAAGATAATGAAATTATTAGTCTTAAAATGCCCTGAAAATTTTCTGAAAATATGAAAATACCTGAAAAGAAGATAGAATCCAACAAAATTCACAGATAGGTAGCTCCCTTCCTGCTTTCTTGTAGGAGACATAGGACTTTATTGTTTTCAAATTCCCCGAGGGGAATTAGAGATGGATGACAGCTGGCATTTTGTTCAGCAAAAAATGAAGCAAAAATGGAAGAGTTTTGAAAGTTAATTAATGGCAAATATTTATGAAACTTTATTTACTACTCTTGGTGTTTATTTTGCTTTCCTAATTGTGGATGGAAGGACTAATTCCTTTTGACTCATTACTGGTGTCAGTCAAGAGGAACTGTTGCATCAGCAGATTAAACGTGGCATAAAAGTGAAATGAGTGAAAAATCTGGGCAGCATGAAGCTGGACAAAAACCAGGAGCGTAGGACTGCTCATGAATATCCATATGAAACCCACAGGCTGATTGTTCTGTAAATTTTAAATTTCATTTAGTTCCGTGATCCTTAATCTTTTAACCCATTGACTTACATACAATTGTTTATATTTGCTAGTCATAGATAATACATAGCTGATAGCTCATCTTAATATACTAACTAAAATAATTGTCATGAGCTGAATGATGATAATAGCTGAATATATAGCTGAATATATAGCTGAATCACTGATAATATCACTGATCAGGTTTTGTTTAGATTTTTAGTGTTACATTCAATAATAATTAATGGTGGCTGATACATAACGCAGTTGTTTATCTTTTGGAAATCTGGATCCCTTCACGTCTTTGCTTCCGTGCCTGTTACTGGAAATTTTCATTACTAACAGTTGGGATGCTTGTCTCAGTACAGAGGTGCCTTTATAAATTGTCCTCTGCTATCATGTGAAAGTGATTTCTAAAATTGTTTCTGACCTTAAAGACTGTACAACTGTACTCTGAGATTACATTGTGTGTTGTCTTCACCTAGTCTAATCTGGCCTAGCCTAGACTATATTAGATGTCTTTCAAAAAAGGACCAGTCAATTTCATTTGACTGTTGCACCTGACTTCAAAAAACAAAGATTAAACTAATTCTAGAAGTGGAAATGTATGCTCCTGATCCACCCTTCTCTTTTTCTACCTATGTGTGGTCAGGAACTTTTTAAAAGAACAATCTCGCAGTATTCCTTGAGTATTCCTTGAGTATACCACAAAACTTTATTTGTGTACACACTTAGATAGAATTATAATTTTTGTTTCTAATTATGCAATTATTTTAAAGTTCTTTTATGTGTGTCATTAGCACAGTGTATATAATAGAATCATGGATTATAAGATATCATGATATCTATGTATATCATAGAATCATAGAATCATAGATCAATATCAATGATATCAATAATTCAACAAAATAAAGGTCCACAATCTTCAAGTAAATAGGGCTCTAAGGCTTTTGCATTTGACCTGTTCTAGTATCACCTGTTCCCTAAAGTTTCTACTAACCTTTTGAACACTGACCTCTTTGTTCATATTATTAATCACATGCAGAAGTATCTTGGATACAAATACATAATGGAAATAATACATGGTGAGAAATTAACATCTGTTGATTTGGGTTAATGTTGAAGAACATTAGGCACGTTTTGAGAAATTGAGAAACATTTAGAGTGGAAGGTATATTTGCACTGACGGAAGATCCTCCATAGATAGGGAACCCTCCAAGCCAAAAATAGTTAATGCTTTTCTTGTGACAGTAGGGTGAGTATACAGGTAAAATCTTGATTAAAGTGTAGCTAAATAGGTAAAGTAACAAGTGAAAAGGCAAAATTAACAAGTAAGTTTCATCTGCTTACTAGCTTAACAAACTGTCAGTTTTGTGCAAATGAAAGAGTAAGTTTGGATGTCATGATGAAAGAGGAACTAGAGCAGGTTTTATGTCACACAAAAAGCTATTTAAAATATCAACATATTGTTGAACAGGTAACACTTCCTCTATAGCTTTTTTTAGTATGGCATCAGTATTTCTCATATTGCCCCCACACAAAAAGAATTAGGAAAATATTTGTGTCTCTCTTGTAAAACATTTAGCAATACTTCTGTCGGGAAGTAGTGTTTTATTTGGGATTCATTGTTTTAGAAGACATAATATGCTGCATGTACTTGTGTACCCTGGTGAATCTTATTTACTGATTAAGTAAATAAGTAAATTTTATGATAGTAAAAATTGGGTTTTCAGTGCAGAGTTAGACCTGAGCTAGGCCTTGCTAAAGCAGTGGAAAACTCTAAAATACTTTCTTGTTACTTGGTTGAAACTCTTCTACAATTAGGAAAGTGTAGGATCAAGGATCTCACAGTCACTGTTGTTTAGATTTCTAGAAATTGAAATTTATTCAAATACTGGATCTTAATAGATGAGTTGCTGCTTTCCCTTGCAGCCTTGATGCAGATCCCTTGTCCTCTGATTATCCACACAGGAACCTGCTTCCCTCTGGCTGCCAGGATTGCCTCTGGAGTAAGCCAGCATGTTCATTCCACAAAGACACACAGACACTTGTTGAAAGAGCCTCTCCAGTTAAACAGTCTGCATGAGGACTGTACTATGTTTGGCTTCCTTCACATAGGAGTCCTCCAGCTTGACCCAGAGTGACATGAATACTGAAATACTCAGTATGTTTTCCTAGCATGAGAAGGTAATGAACCACACCTTCAACTTCATGCTACAGAGCATCAATGAAGCCAATGCAAGAGTGCCATCTCATTGCCCTTAGGGCTTTGAACAGCATAATATATTAAAAAAAAAAATCATTTCAATTAGGCTACTAACCTTTAATATGAAGTCAAAAGCTCAGATCCAAGTGTTAAAGTACATGGGGAAACGTTGCTCCATGAAAACCTGATCTTCCCATCAGTGCAGCAACTGGCCATTTCAACAGGACAGTGTTTTCCCATTGGTGGAATCCATGAGACAATAAAGATTGAGCCTGCCTGTCATTATATGCCTTCACAGAGACTTGAAGAATGAAATTCCTGTGGTAGCTAATTTTCGCAATAGGGCTCTGGTGATAACTAAAATAAATATTTCTCTGAGAAATAACAAAAACAATAATAACAAAAAACCACCCCACACTGCATGATATTAATGTAGATAATACCATCATGCAAATACATGAAGATGCTAATTCTGAACTAATTTTTCAAGTTTTTATAAGAAGAACTAATAACAAAAAAAAAAAAAAAAAAAAAAAAAAAAAAAAAAAAAAAAAAAAAAAAAAAAAAAAAAGCACCAAGAATTCTATCTGAAGGGTGTTGGAAACTGACTTGGAAGCTGAATTTCTTGGCACATTCTCTCACTTAAAAATTTTTAATGTTTGTCATTTTACTCCTATCAATATAAATCTGATAAGTCACTCTAATGATTCTTTTATCTAGCTGAATTTTTTCTTAAATCAGAATTTTAAGTTTGCTTTGGCTGGGCTTTGGGAATATAGTGATTTAGGGTTGCAGCTGCCAGAAAATAAGGGAAAGGAGGAAAATGGAGCTTCTTCCAATTCTACTAAACTGGAAGCTCTGACCACTGCTTAAGATCTCTAAAGGCATGCTGTTATCTTCCAAGAGGAGAATCCTGAGTCTATTCAGTTGCTTCAGCTTTTAAATTCAGAGATGGTTATATAGTGATTTTAAAAAGTGTGCTGAAGCTCAGCATGGTTGAAATGGTAAATACGATACTACACTGTACACTGAGACTTGAATCAATTTCCTTCTTTCTCCTTCACATTTCCTGTTTCATCTTGGATATGTTTCTATTTTTATTCTCCCATTTCATAAAATGAAGTAAGGGTTGTGTCAACATAGAAAAGTTTGTTTATTCTAAAGGGAGTTTTATTGATTTTTAATAAAATCCAGGTTTATATAATCAGCAATATGAATGGAGAAAAACTACTGCAAAAAAGGATAGAATAATATAAATTGGAAGGAATTTTGTGGTGTCATGTAGCTTAATTCCCTCCTGAAAGGAAGGCCAGTTTGAAAATTATCTTTTTTACTTAGGTCCTTGTGTTATCTGAAAACTGTCCAACCTGTGCATGAATAAAGGCAGGAATTCTGGGCAATAGGAGCTGAGATTACATAAACTAAGCCCATTGTCACGTGTGCAAATAGATAAAATTTATAGCAGTGCAACAAGTACTAGACGACTTGACTTGATGGATGCAACAGTGTTCTTTTAGCAGAATTACAATTGTTCTTCAGTCATGTTGCCACAGAAGTATTATAATAGAATGATTCTGTATGAAAAGTAGTTCTCATAATTGGGAGGACTGAGTTTACATTCCTTAATATACTGTGCATTTTTCCTAAACTAATTTTTCTGTCTTCACAATCTGACTCTGTAAGGCACTATCATACAGGTATAGTAGTATATCTCTTGCACTTTCCAACAGTGTAGTTAAAGGTGGCTGCCTGTGTTGCAGAGGGAGATCTGCTGGGAATCTGTTGAGATACATACACTTTTATAGTTTAATGCATACCAAACACCTCCTGGGTATGGCAGTTCATACCAATACACTTCTCCTTTGCTGACTTATGCAACACCAGTTCCTAAACTTCTGTGGAGACTTAAAGAGCACTCCTGACCTTTTATTGCCTCAGAGTGTTATATTGAGTGCTACACGTCATGATATTAATTCAGCACGATTGTTGCAAAATAATAAAATATGTTCCTGCTTGCCCCTTGTCCTGAAATATACACAAACAGAGGCAAATAAGAGGCTTATTATGTTATTTTCAGCCTAACTACCTGGAAAATAACAATGTCAAGGCAACTTGAGGTATATGCTGAGTATACTTTGACCTGATTAATCTGAAAAATAGCCTTATATTTTTGAATACAGAAACCTTCATCATCACGTATATAGATGGACATAGCCAGTCAATCTGTTATTGACTATAAGGTGTAGTGTTCCCACTAAGAATTACACTTTAGAATTTTCAGGGTTGCTCTTAAAAGTATATCATTTAAGGGTGTTTTTTGCTCCTGAGAAATTCTACTCCACATTGTTCCACTAAAATGACAGAAAGAACTGAAAACATGATGTGATCTGCTTACCAAGCACAATGCTTACCCTCTAATAATAGTAAAGCTACTAAAAATATAACAGTTTAGGAGCCAAAGGTTATCTTTTGTTCTTCCAACTTGTGGCTGTATGTGAATTGGAAGGGATCAAAACCTGATGATAGACCAGGCTATTCTAATGAAGCAAGTAAAAAAAGAAAACAAAATACAAAGACACAAAAAGACAAGCAAATGAGAACTTTGAGTTACTAGCATCTTCCCATGGACATGAGCTAATCTAGGTTGCACAGAGGATGCCATCATTAATAGTTTTAACAATGCTAACTGTGCTATAGGATTTGGATGTCTGAGTACATATTAACAGTACTTAACAGCTAAATTTTAGTGGCACCTACCGAATGAAGACACCTCAGTCAGCCCTATGAAAATAATGAAGTTCAGCTTTGTCCAAAGGGAAAAGATTAGTTCTGTAGGCAAATGCATTCCTCATTGTGCATAGCAAAAATGGAGTTTACTAAAGTGAATCGTGACATGATATCAACACATTTTTGCTCTTTTGCTCTAGAAAATGGCTTAATAAATTAAATTTTTGAAAAAATCAAACAATAAACTAACCATAGACAAACAAGAAATATTTTCTAAAAGACTGATGTGTCTAGTAGCTGAAGATTATGCTCTATATTCTCAGAAGAAAACCAAACTAAACCAAACCAAACTAAAACAATTTCCAAAACAAAGACAGTATCTTTTATAGATAAAATTATATTCCTGATTTTAAAAAAAGCCAACAATTCTTCTTGAGTATTGTTTTCATTCTTTTCTACAATAAGTATAACAATATTCTTACAGGTTCTGGGAAAATAGACACTATTTAAACTATAATTTTCTCTTTGTAGTTTTGGTCAATGTTGCAGCTAAAATATAGATCCTTTATACTTTCCATTAGAAGTTTTTAATTTGCTCTAATTCTTTCATGGTAAAGAATAATTTTGCTTTTAAAGATGGATTAGTAACTTGCATTTCAAATTAATGCATCTTTTCTGTTGCATATCTGAAAATTCTCATCTTCACACCCTAGTAAAATGACTAAGAAATTATATATATAAAAGACATGTCTGTCAGGAGTTCTGCATCTTTTGATTTTAATCTTGGCATTGTGTCTTCCAAGCGATTTTTCCAGGACCTGGGTTTCCACAGGTCACTTTTAGGCTCAGAAGTACTTTTTCTTTCAAATGTACAGGGGAGAATTGGGCTGTGCAATGAATGTAGTGTGAAGATATGCCCACTCCAGTATAAGGTCTCTGAAGGTATATCCAAGAAGGTCTTCTGTAAGGAGGAGAATTTTTTTCCAAAATGTGCTTCAAGAAATATTAAGACTGTGGATAACTCTGTTCTCTTCTCCCAGACCAGTTAGCTCTGAGCTGTAGAAAGAAACTGTGTTCAATCTTCCTTCAGGTCTGTTCCATTTGTCTTCCTTCAGCATTTGGTAGATCTTTGACTCTGTGATGCATCTGTGGACTCCTTCAGAAATCAGTTATTCCTTTTCAAATCTTGAGATGATGCAGTAGACTGCAAGGCAGAAATATGAATTGCGAGAGGCAGAAGGTGAAGGATGAACACAAAGCATTCAATTTCATAAAATCTCAAAATCTGCTTTGTATTAACTCATTTGATATTTTATTTTTTTTCTCCGAGTTTTTATTTGCAGATGTCTCTACTTCCAGAATTCTTTTACTAAATTTAGAAGTTGAACAAGCTGAAGAGAAACATAATTGAAAGCATTATATTTTCCCTAGTTTTATGCACCAGTCTTTGAGCCTGTAGCAAAATCCTGTATCATGCATCTTCCCTGTGGTTCATGGAAACATTTTTGGAACCACAAATCAAAACCCTTCGAAGTAAGTGGTCATCTGTCACTTTATTTCCATGCACTATTAATCGTTGCTTTGGGGACGTCCTACCAACACAACTGATGTCTTGTTGCTTTGTTTCCCAGCCTTCAGCCTTGGAGCCAGAAATTTCATGTAAACAAAATAATGTTTATAGAACTTTTATCGTGTTTTTGGATTCCTTTCTGTGAAAAGACAAACAAATTGATGGACACTTTCTAAGACCAGTGGAGTTGAAGAGGTTGAACCTCAGTCTTCCAATCTGGTCTCCTTTTAAGAAATCTATATAAGCTGTAGGATCCATGGTGATCACTGCGTCTCCCTTGGGACAGCATTGCACAACAATGTCCGGCATCCTTGGCTGTGATTTTGTGTAGTTCATTGTTCCTTAAAAGTGCACAGAAGATTCAGGGAATTCTTGCTGCTTTGAGCTAGAACAATATTTCAGTTATTTTATAAAATAAATACCAGTTGATAAAAGCAATAAATAAACTGGACATAATTGTTATCTGTTTCTATCTTATTTGAGCCATAAAATCCAATTTACCATTTACATTTTCAAATTAAACTCAGGAAAGGAGAACATCTCCAATCACAACTGCTCATGTTCAGTGGGCCAGCATGAAGCCTGAAACTCTCTTTTCTTATCTAAAATATGACTGTTGTCTAAGAAAGACTCTTTGACAGCTGTCAGTGAAAATTAAAGGTCCTTGACAACCATGCATGCCCTTGTTTATTTCAGCAGCAGTGACATGGTTCAAAGAAGATTAGGTCCAGTGAATATGGCTTGAAAATATGACAACTTTGTTAGGATTGCTTCACATGTTTTAACAGAGGTGAACCAGTGACCTTTAGCTATGAAGACACAATATATTGCTTTCTGTGTACTTGGTATGGTTTATTTCAAGTTTGAATGAATGAAGAATAAATCTATCTGAATGCCTTTATGTGAAACTCCTCTGTGAACTGTAATGAATGTTTTTCACTGTCATAATCTAAGCCAGCGGGCTTGAAAACTGTAAGCTAATGCAGGTTTAGTGATTGCATGAAGCCTTACACTCTGAAAAAAAAAATATAAAAGGTTCTTGCCATAAAAATCAAGGGCCTTTGCATTAACTATAGCCTTTATAGCCCTCCTCCCCAGGAACATAGAAAACAGGATCCAATTAAGTACTGCAAAATCTATGAATTGGGTGATTTGAGCATCAGGTTGCAGTTCTGGCTTTGCCTACTCCCCTAAGCACAAATCAAAAACAGTGTTCTATTACTCAGAATGAATGCATAGTTTATAGCTTTGCCTTGACTTCCCACCTCTTGGTTCCCTCAGTCAAAAGCCTGAGCAAGTCTGTGCCTCGTCACAAAAGCTAATGCAGACATATCCATGGAGATGTGGCTAAAGGGAGAAACAAGCCATAACAAAGCAGGGCAAGTTTCTTGTTGCTCAGTGAACAGTGAGAGGAAGTGAGCATTGATGGTTCTATTCTAACAACATAAAAGAATTAATTAAGTATTTAATTTGGGGGTTTTTTCATTTTATTACAGCAACATCAAAACTGTCATATTAGATTAATCCTTTAATTTCAAAAATCTGCTTTACCCAGAAAGGATTTATTTTTTTAAACCTCATCTCACCCTCTTCTTTACGGCCTCTTCAGCTCTTCACTGTTAGGTAGTGTCTGTAGAAGCTTCATTGGCCAGTAGTCCAAAATACAATTACAATATCCAGCGGTTTTAAAAGTAATGATGTCTTTTGGAAAATCTCCAAATACAGAATTTCTCAGAATCTCAATAAATCAAGGTAAACCAGAAAACTACTTCTGTCTTTGCTGTTGTATATGTTTTAGTTTTAGCTATATGATTTGTCAGCCAGTAGCTCTGAATATTGTAAAAGTAAGCACTTATAAAAATATCCAAACCATTTGTTCAAATTCACAGTGGTAAGTAAAGTCACTTTTTAAGGCAAGCCATACTGTTATCTCTACTTTTAATGTCATAAAGAGTGGGTTATATTTCAGGGGCATTACGTTGAAAGCCTTCTTCAGGCTTTCTCTTAAGTATTCTAGAATAGAGCAGTTTAGCAAATGCCTCTAACTTTCTAAAATGAGGCTATAAGAAAGTGAGAGATCATTTGAAATACAGAAAGGGCAGGAGTATTCTCAGCTACTACATTTGAGCTCAAATTAAAAGAAATTGTTCAAGTACAGTGGTGGATCAAGTACAGTGGTGTTCAAGTTCAGTGGTGAACCTTGCTGACATAAGGTTTCTTCTTAGAGGTATTCATCTCATGCTTTGAGATCCTTCTAATCAAAGTGATGAAGATGGTAGGTTCTCAATAAAATATATGGATATATTATTCCCAAAATACAAAATTGTTTTTTCCACATTCTATTTTCCTGTAACATCTTCAGTACGTACATTGACTCGAGGCAATAATTTATCATGGACTCAAGACTTATTTTAAGAATATGTGATTCTGCCAGATCATAATGCTGACCTTAAGATATATAGCTATTAGGATATTCTAGCTTAGGAAGTTCAGTTAACTTCACAAGTGCTCACAGACTGAAAAGAATCCCACAGATTTTTCTCTCTTCCTCACAGACACCTTCTTTGGATGCTCACTTGTTCATTGTTTTTTCAATAAAGTCTCATCTTCATTGTAAACCTTTACACAAAAATCACTTTAAACATTTCTTTGCTGGTGTTACTGCCTTTGATTTGGGGCCTTTAATTTGCTTCTGCACTGCAAAGCGGATAGTACAATATTTTCAAAACAATAACTGACATATCTTTAAATAATTTACAGACAGTTTGTTCATGACCCCCAGTAGGTATATATTTTCTTGGAGACTTGAGCAGCTGCCTGTTTTTATCCAACACTGTAATGAATGGCTCTTGTCTGCCACTGATGGTTAAAGGCACATTCATCCACCTCTATGTAACCAGCTTAGCCAGGTAATTCAGTTATTTTTTCTCCCTAAGCTACATCTTACTGATGAAGAGGGGTGGTATTTATCAGAGGAATTAATTGAGTGAAATTTTGGATGCTAATCTGGAAAACTGAATCCTCTCTTGACCATAAATTGTAGGAAAACAAGCCAGGCAAGATATCCAAATAAGATCCTTGAAACTTCAGAGTTGTGGATATTTCCTGTATCTTCAACTGCTTCCATATAATTTTTTTAAGATCCGTTGCTTCTGTATTCCTAGGACAAGGAAATAGCCGCAGATTGCAAGTCTTCATGGAAAGTGCTATGAACCACTGGAACAGGCTGCCTAGGGAACTGATGGGCTCATCACCCCTGGAGTATTTAAAAGACATGGCACTTGAGGACAGGGTTTAGAGGAGGGTTTGATAGTGTTGGGTTAGCAGCTGGACTTGATGATCTTAGAAGTCTTTTCCAACAATCCTATGATTCTATGATTATCTATAATAAATCCAAGAAATTCACTGCAGAAGTGCCAAAGACTGTCACAGGGCTGACAATCAGTGGCAGAAGAATTATTCTGAATATTTGGAAGGAACAATACTTCCTCTTGCTTGTGCCTCCTTGAGTTAGGTCTCAGAAAATAAACTTTTATGTATTTTTAATTTATTTTCTAGAAATTCCTGCAGCATCTTGTAAATATACCAAAAAAACTGAGGTTTTGTGGTAGAGTTTATTTATTTATTATTTATAGCTAATGGCTTATGGTTTGTTTGTTTGTTTGTTTGTCCCCAATAGGCACAATGGTCAGTTACCAGACCTTAATCTTTCTGACAATCAGAATCACAATACATGGTATAACATTTCAGTGATATCAAATGGGTTGACAGAAAAGCAGACCGGAAATTATCTCCAACAGCCACAAGAACTCAACACCTCAGGAAAAATTATGAAAATTAATAGAAATCGGTGTCACTTACAAGTACATTTATCCAGAGATTTGTTACCTCGTCAGTGTCTGGGGACAAACTGAGTAGCCTTCCAGTTATAAAGCTTTGCCTGGCTGCTAGGCATGCTGACTGTGGCATAAAACTTATCTGTAGATGTTTCTGCCCAAGCTCTCATAAACACTGAAGACAGCACTTTTCCAGATGATGGTGCTACAGGAGGCATCCATCATACCATGATAATTCCTGTCTGATTTATTTCTTATTCATCTGGCAATTCATTCAATGCAAATTTCCAAATTTCTGTAAACAAGTTATTATCTTTTAGCCTGTCATGGTAAATTTGTTTCACTTCCCTGGAAAATTAGCTAATTTGGACAGTATTCATGCTCGTTGCCTTAGACATTCAAGATACTATGTCTCACAAATATATTTTCTGATTCCCTAAGAGCAACCTCAGAAGCCTATCAGGATTAGCATTTTCTACTAGCTTTCTTCACATTAACTAAAAAAATTCTTTCATATATTTCCTAAATTTCAAATACAAATCATGACCACAGCAACATCATTGTGAAGCATAAATGTGTCTGTACTGCAGCAAGAACTATGGGTCCCCTCCTGTCCCAGTGTGTATCCCGCAGAACAGAATTCATGCAACCACAGGATAAATCATGTTTCCTGCAGAGCAGTCCCCACAACAAAAAACTTTAAAAATATCAACAGATTAATAACTTGCAGCTTTGCTCTGAAAAAGCTCTCAGTAAATGTCACAACATGCAGAAGTTGCTTCAAAAATGCAGTATTACAGGATTTGCCTGTATTCCCAGCAATTTCCTAAATACCCCAGCAGAAAATGTTGTGGAATACTAATACAATAGTATTTCCTTTTCAAAGTTATTCTGTGTCTTCCAAAGGTGCTACATAATTACCCCAAAACAGAGAGAGGTAGAATCTAAATAAGAATTCGAGTTCCTTGATTTCCCCTCTTTCATCTTAATTGCAGGGTTTTGTTTCTTTGTATTTTTCCTATTTTTTATGTAAGGATTGATGTGAGGATCTCATGTCAACA
Source organism: Cettia cetti (assembly GCA_013401135.1). Taxonomy (NCBI): domain Eukaryota; kingdom Metazoa; phylum Chordata; class Aves; order Passeriformes; family Sylviidae; genus Cettia; species Cettia cetti. The sequence continues at coordinate 16,402 of VZUI01050470.1, forward strand.
TTAGTGAGAATTTCAAAAATACACAAGTGGCAGAACTAACAAAAGATGATTTCAGGAAGAATAATGTCACAGCTTAGTTGATTTTCTCACCATTACTACAGTCTCCAGCTTTCCCAGCACCTTTTTGCTCTTTTATGTTACCAGTCACTGAATACCTCTGTCCCTCAGCTGTGCCCCTTGTGCAGTGGCGCATAAGTGCTATAAAAGCCTGTGAGAAATGTATATGTTGATAGGTCAGCTTATATAACTATATTGACTGGTTTAATAGGAAACAAAAAATGAATCAAAGGGTTGAACTCATTTTACAACTTTTATCATCATTGCAGGCATTTGGAGAGGAATAAAAATAGAGGTAGATGACCTTGTATCTTTTTCTCAGTTGCCCTTTTCTCCCCAGACTAAAAATGTATGAGCTCTGCAATTTCAGAGATTCATTGAATAGTTTGGGTTGGAAGGAACCTTAAAGTTCATCTAGTTCCAAAGCCCCTGCCATGAACAGGGACACTGCCCACGAGACCAGCTTTTTCAAACTGAGCAAACTGAGTAATTCTAGAGAGCAGACAGACACTGAACAGACAGTGCAATTGCATAAGTCACATTTCCTTATGAAAAACATGGCACAGTAGCAAATACTTGATTAGTTTGTCCATCTCCTGTAGCTATCTTATAATTTTTTTTTTCATGCTGAGTTCAGAGAATCGTTCATTATGAGCACTAAGATTTAGATAAGGAATAATGGACAAAAGCAAATTGTATGAGGATCAACAAGGTGAAGTGCCAGATCCTGCTGTTGGGCCAAAACAACCCCAGGCAGTGCTAAAGGCTGGGGACATAGTGGATGGAAAGCTGCCCAGCAGAAAAGGACCTGGGGATGCTGATCAACAGTAAAATAACTTAAGCCAGCATGCACCCAGGTATCCAAAAAGGCCAGCGGCATTCTGGCCTGTATCAGCAATACTGTGGCCAGTAGGACCAGGGCAATGATCACCTCCATGTACTTGGCACCCTGATTTCTGTGTTCAGTTCTGGGTCTCTCACTACAAGAAGGACATTGAGCTGCTGGAGCTTGTCCAGAGAAGAGCAGTGGAGCTGGGGAAGGATCTGGAGCACAAGTCTGATGAGGAGTGACTGTGGGAGCTGGAGATGTTCAGCTTGGAGAAAAGTAGGCTCAGGGGAGACCTTATCGTTCTCTACAACTGCCGGAAAGGAGGCTGCAGTGAGGTGGGGGTTGGTCTCTTCTCCCAAGTGATAGAACAACAGGAAATGGCCTTAAACTGTACTGGGGGGTTTAGATTGGATATGAACAGGAAAAGCTTTTTTTGTTACAAAGCATTAGAACAGAGTGCCCAGGGCACTGAGGGAGTCATCATCTTTGAAGTTTTTTTAAAAAGTGTGGATATGGCACCCAGCAATATTGTTCAGTGGTGAGGATGGTGGTAGTTATATGCTGGTGATTGGAGTGGTGATCCTAGATGTCTTTTTCAACTTTAGCAATTCTATGATTTCATGAATCTATAGGGAGCACTTTTTTTTCACCACTTGTTTCCAAGACATTTGCCTTACTGAGTTTTAAGAGAACTTCCAGGTAATATCCTAGTAGGCAAGGAAGAAATCTGAAATAGTATAGTTGTTTCCACTTCTACTCATTAAGAATATGCCTTAGTATTAGTTTAGGAGGGCTTGGGGTTTTATTTTCTGTCAGCTTTGCATTCTCTTATTTTGGCAAATATCTGGGAATTTCACAGCTCAGTGCTGATCCTGAAATAGTTCAAACCCACTGCTTTACACGAGTCCCAGTTCCTAATGCAGACACTGCCACTTCTCCCCGAAGTTCTTACTTATTAAATCAGTTTGGCTTTTGGCAGGTTTTAGCTGTTGTCAAAGAGTCACTGAGAGCGGCTTTCAGTGTGGGGCTGACATCTAAAGGAGAGCATTCAGGAAGTGCAAAGTGTTGTATTTTTGTTATAATAGTGTTTACTTTGCAGTGAAAACTGTAACTAAAAGTGAAAATAAAAATGGAAAAAAGTCAGAAAATCTGAGGTTCTTGCCTGCAAACAACTCTGTATGTGAGGAGATAGAAGTACATATTAGGTTATGCGCTTGCCTAAGAGTACAAAGCAAAAAGACCTGGTTTTCAAAGAGAAATCCAACCAGGATGCTTGAGGTCAGCACTAGGTCTATTACTAAAACACAAATACTAAAAAAAGGGGAAAAAGAAAGAATGAAACTCAGATCTGACACCCAGTGTAGGAATGTCTTAGTTAAATAAACAATTAGCATGTTCAATAAGTTTAACAAGGATTGTTAGGAATTTTCAAGGGAAAAAAAGTTAAGTTGGAAAACTCATGCAGTTACCAGATGCAGAATCTATTTAAAGTTAACACATATATGTATATGAGAGCTTATCTGTTTTGCAAATAGGTGTCCTGCAGGCATGGTACAGACAATGATCTATAAATGATATTTAATTATTGCAAAGATCATTTATGCAAACACATATGTCCTAAGGGAATTTCATCCTTGGTGCCAAAAGGGAGAGACCTTTATGTAGGAGAAGGACTGGATTCATGTCCATGTTCCCTTCTGAGGAGGAATATCTTGCATCATCATACTTCTGTACCTGGAAGAAGCAACATCATTGTATATGGGAATGCAGCTGAATCCCCAGCCCCCAGGTCTAAATGGGTGGTTCAACAGGGCAGCTCTTCCCTGCAGCAGGATGGCCTGTCACCCATATCTTGGGCATATTGACTTCTGGCTGTGCAAGCCTTTCCTAATCAAGCAGCTGTGCTGTGGTGATGAAGAGAAAAGCTAATTCATTCTCTTTCATCAAGTTTATTATTTCTGACTTAAGGCTAACACGAATTCCACTTGACAGCAAGTGACAGTGGTTGTAGTTTTTATGGATATTGGTGAGATTTGTGCATCGTTCCTCACAGCATCCTCTGGATAAGTTGTCCAGCTGCAGGATGAGTGAGTTCACTATGTCTGCATGAAGAATTGGCTCAAGAACAAAGTTCACTTGGTTGTAGTGAATGGGGAAAATATTCAGTTGATGAACTTGAGAAATAATCAGAACAAACATGAAAATTTATTTTACTCTGCTTGAATCTGTATTGCACTAGGTAGAGCTTTTCAATCTACTGGTAACATGAATTCTGAAGTAATGTTCCTTTTGTCTACCCAAGTTACTACTAATCTTTTGCATTTGGTTCCAAATATTTTCCTGTATTTTCTATGATACATTCCTTCAGTATGATTTTCACTTCCAAAGCGCTGAAGTTTTCAATTGCATGGGGTAATTTATTTCTCAGGGCTTCAAGAGATATCAAGAGAAATATCTAGAAATAATAATACAACCAATGTTCATCAGTTTATTGGCTCAGACATAAACACAGATGAGTAAAAATCTTTGGTGAGCTTTTTTACTGAAATCCACTGTATCTCATATTGTCCTAATTGGTAGTAACCACACCTAGTGTCAGTTTCTGAATCTTTTGATACAGTGTTCAAACCTAGAGGAAGAAACATATCTACAAGGAGAAATTAATATCTCTTGGGTATAGTATAGACCCTTTTAAATTTTACTGTAAAGCAATTGTCTTGTGATTTTATGCCCTCAGTTATTATGTCCTCAGTGAAAACATCTTTCCATATCATCTGCAGTTCTGATTATAAGAATGATGAAGTAGTAGTAGTAGTGAAAAGCGTGCATCATGCATTTTCTTGAACAAAGGTTCCTGCAGTCATACCCTGTCATCTTGCTCTGTGGATGCTGCTTTTATCCCTCTCTTATAAAGGGCATATGCTCCCTCTGTGTATTATGGATATAATCTAAAGCCTACTGAAATGGAAAAACTCTCACTTGGCTTCACAGAGGTCCTATATCTATAAAAAGAAAATCATACTCAAAA